>VYZU01017453.1:584-128071 GCA_013401355.1 Ceyx cyanopectus | reverse complement strand
TGAAATTCTACTTCAAGGAGCCTTTCTAGACATTTTCACAATGAAATTCTACTTCAAGGAGCCTTTCTAGACATTTTCACAATGAAATTCTACTTCAAGGAGCCTTTCTAGACATTTTTTACAATGAAATGTTATTTCAAAGAGCCTTTCTAGACATTTTCACAATGAAATTCTATTTCAAGAAGCCTTTCTGACCCAGTTCTACCACAGACTCGTGGCAAGGTTTAGGAGAGCCCTAGAAAAAAGAGGAGTGTGTGTGGGACAGGAGGTACCAGTAGGTGGTTCTTCACACCAGCCATCACCATTCCCATCATCAGCATTCCCTTCACAGCTCCTTGGCAGGAGGAGGAGGATCTCAGACAGCCCAGAGAACCTTGCCCTCAGTTTGGAAGCCACTGGAGGTGGCAGGAGAGAGGTTCTCCTCAGTTCTCCATCCTCACACAAACACTGAACAAGGTGTCAGGTCTGTCTGGCAGGTTAGTCAAACACTTCCATGGCTCTCCAGCCCAGGCTCCACAGATATTTATCTCCTGATGTTCCTCAGATTCTTGACCTGGTTTTATTCTGAGGCTCTCTGGATGTTTTCTGGAGTTAAGACTAAAATTAGCAGTGTAAGAGGAGGGCAACCCAACAGGGAAATAATTTACTGGTTACCAGGCAAAAAAGACTTGATTTGGAGAAGATTATTGATGTTTAGAAGTAGAGTAGGATGTTCATAGACTGGATTGGGTGGGAAGGGAGCTCCAAAGGGCACCCAGTCCAACCCCCTGCACTCAGCTGGGATATCTCCAACCAGCTCAGGCTGCTCAGAGCCTCCTCAGGTCTGGGATGTCTCCAGGGATGGGGCCTCCACCATCTCCCTGGGCAGCCCATTCCAGGGATCATGTCCAAAGCCAGCTGCTTTCACTCCCACCTCCTTTCTCCACCTTTTCCAGATGCATTCCTCCCACACCAGGCCTGGGGTTGACCAAACCAGTGCACCCCAAAGAAATAATCCATCTCCTCTTCTCTTTTTCCTTATTTTCTCCATTTGTACTTTCTGCTGCAGATTTTCTTTCCTATGTTTTGTCAGGAAATGGGTCATCTCTATTTCCACCCACTCACTCCACATAAATCAAAATAATTGCTAAATGTGGGATCTTACCCAAATTTACCTATTTTTCTCCCTGAACTGTTGGCAGCAGTGAAGAGACTTTTCCCTCTCTTCCAAGAAGGATGAATACAGTCTTCTAAAAGTACACTCAGTGCTGGCACAAGCCTGACAGCCTCAGAGATGGAAATCCCATTTTCTGGGGAATGGATTCAGCACTAACAATTGCTCTGCAACTTCTGCTCACGATGTTTTTGTCAATACCAGTCCTCTCTCCTTTACAGAAAATCTGTACAGAGAAGTGAAAAGAGTTTTCATTCCCAGTTGTGTCATAAATCTGTTCCCTCTGCTAAAGCTCTGACCTCATTTTTGAGCTAATCCAAGAAATATCAGTATTCATCATGTAAGAATTCACAGAAACTTGTGTTACAGAAACTTTCTCCCAGGAGGAATTTTTCACACAAGACAAAATAGAACCAGAGCAGAACAGAACAACACGACCAGGGGAGATAAATGATGTGTCCACCTGAGTGCCATGAAATCCTGGGAATGCAAAGTGTTTGGAGCCACTTAGCCTTCCACTGGTAAAGTCTCCAAGTTGATCACTTGATATGTAGAGGAATTAATTCTGAATTAATTCTGAATGAGTTAGAAGTGAAACTCACACTTCACCTGGCATTCAAATCCACAAATCAAGTACTCTTCATGGAGTCACTGAAATATACAACAGTCTGGGTTGGACCTCAGAAGATCATCCAGCCTTTCATGGGAATGGGAGCCTAGAGGAATTGAATTTATCTAACACAATCACACCTTGGGAACTCCCAGCAATGGGGACTCTACCATGTCCCTGAGGAGTTTCTTACAGTGAAAGATTTTCTCACTGGAAAATCTTTCTTATACAGGAATGAAACTTCTCCTGGTGTAAATTGGACCCCTTGTCCTTTATCTTCTCCTCATGTCCTCTTGGTTAATTCCTTTAATTACAGGAATACTGGGATGGGTCTCCCCTGAGCCTGCTCTTTTCCAGGAAGCAAAGACCCAACTCCTTCAGCCATTCCTCACAGCTCAGGTTCTCCAGCCCTGCTTTATCACCTTCTTTGGACCCTCTCAAGGTTGTCCATACCTTTCTGGAGTTGTGGGGGCCAAAACTGAGCACAGTGCTCCAAAGGTGGCCTGACAAGCACTGAGTAGAGCAGGATGATCACATCTGAGCTGAGTAAAAACCATTGATCACCAGGTTCTGAGCATGACCTGTTGACCCCTTTGCTTCCTACCTCACACACCACCCATCCAGTGTCTTCTGGACACTCCAGTGGCTGAGGCTGTGGGAAACACCCTTGAACACCTTGTCAGAGCTCAGCTGAGGTCTGTGCAAACTCCTTTCAGAGGCCAGAATCCTGCTGCACTTGTCTGCATTTGTTTCTGTAACCCAAGTCAAACCATAACTAGGTCCAGTGCCCTCCCATGTCTGAGATCATCTGCATTTTTTTTCTCTGCTTATCCATATGGTTCTGTTTTCATTCCTGCTGAGGCTGTTCCTGTTTTCAGGGAATAAAAATATCAGTTGGATCTCAAATGAGTGTTGCCTCTTAGGCATCAGCAAAAGCAGGACTGAAAACTGAGGATTCCACTACAAGAAGGGAATTTGCAGTGATGGAGCTACACACTCTTATTCTCCTCATCCTTGCTGCTATTTCAGAGCAGGATGACTCACCTCACTTGTTCCATCCATTCACTATGTACCAGTTAAACTGGACTTGTTCATTCCAGTCTGGAAAGCAAAGCACCTAAACATTTGGTCCAAATGCTAAATGCTATCAGACTCGAGTGTGTCTGATCTGGATCTTCATATTTAAGATACTAATAACAGATATGTGAATCTTTTCTTCTTATTTATAATAAATAAATACATTTATTTATTATAAATTTATCCTCCAAAGGGATCTGGGACTCTTAAAAACCCTATGACAGGCAAGACTAAATAGAATCTGAGATGCTGCCTCCATCTATCCAACTTGGTGTTTCATTAGAGTGGAATAAATGTTAATTTCATCTAGATAATAATTCTAAGCTTAAAAAAAAACCAACTTTCCTGTGAGTGGTGAGGCCTTGGAACAGGCTGCCCAGAGAGGCTGTGGAGTCTCCTGCTCTGGAGAGATCCCAACCCAATGGATCTGTTCCTGTGTGTCCTGCCCTGGGTGCCCTGCTCTGCCAGGGGGTTTGGATTCCATCATCTCCAGAGTCCCTTCCAACGCCCCTCAGTCTGGGACTCTATATCCAAAAGACATGAATGTTAGATGCTGAGAGCCATCTCAGACTGCTCTGGGTTTAAAAGATGCCATTTCCATCAGGTAGGGCAGGTCACACAGTAAAATCCCTGCCCCAGTAAGACACTGAGTTCGACAGCCCAGGACTCAGCGGAAATGGAAAATATTTGAGTCCTTAAAATCAGGATTCAAGTGTTTCTGGAGCCAAAAGAGACTGGCTATGATTCAAAACACAAGGACAGATGATCTTATTGACTATACAATTGTGAAAGTCATGGAAGTTAAAAGTTAAAGACCCAGCACTGTTCCAGGAACCCAGTTCAACCATGGAACAGGGATTTCCAGAGAGCAAGGATTAGCAGAGAATCCCTATACGACACCTTTAAGGGAAAAAAAATCTGTCAGCAGCTCAGGGTAGAGAAAATAAATAAATACACTTAGTTTTCAATGCTTACAGACCACTTCATGCTCCAAAAATCTGTTTTATCCTGTAAAACCAGGCAATGGATTTCACCTTTCAACAGCTCTGTAAGGGAGGGGAGCAGAGGTGCATTTTCTTTATCTGAACACAGTTAGGGCAAGCCCAAAATAGGTTTATTCACCTCAAACTATTGACTGTAATCACCTATTTGCTGAAATCTGAATGCTTAAGTGTTGTGCCCATTGGCAAAGGGATCCTGTGAAGGGATTTTGCCTCCTTTCTTTGTCCAGTGGTTGAACAAGCCAAAGCTGCTCTTATTTCACACCCAGTCACTTTCCTTAAGCTCTCCTAAGTCTATTCCATCCATTTTTTTCTCTCCACTGCTTCATAAAGTTTATCTTGTGAGCCCTGGCAATATGGAAACCAAAGAAAATACATTAAGCTGGTCAGCAAATAAGAAAAAATCCCCAAATAAATTAAAAATTCACATCTCCCTCAGCATTTATTTTTTTTTTGTGCTGGCTGGTTGCAGACATCACACCAGAGAGCCACCTTATAAACTGACTTCTCATTTGGTGCAGGACATCATTAGCAAGATTTATCATGCTTCTCCAAACAGGAACAAGAGATTACTAAAGAACAGTCCATTTTTCAGCTAGCATTTTATTTGTAATACCTTTTCTTGGCAGATGTTATCCCTACAAACGAATGGATGTTCTGAAGTAACAAAGTGGACAAGTATTGATGGGAGGAATTGATCTGGGTTTGTTAATGCACTTCTGCTGCAGTGAGCACATTAAGTCATTAAAGTGCTAGAGAAGATCTTCCACTCCAGTCACACCATAAACTGAACTCCATTAGTGCAGGGACAAAGGCCAACTGCTGTTTCCACTGCACCTCAGGTCTGCTCTGTACACCCCACACAGCCTGGGGGTGCTGGTGGCACCAGGGTGACCATGAGCAAGGGTGACCTTGTGGCCAGAAGGCCAGTGGCACCCTGGGGTGGAGCAGAAGGAGGTGGTCAGTAGGTCCAGAGAGGTTCTCCTGCTCCTCTGCTCTGCCCTGGGGAGGCTGCATCTGGAATGGGGTGTCCAGTGCTGGGCCCCTCAGTTCCAGCAGGACTGGGAACTGCTGGAGAGAGTCCAGAGCAGAGCCCAGAGCTGCTGGAGGGAGGGGAGCATCTCCTCCTGCTGGGAGGAGACTGAGAGGGGAACCTCATGGATGTTCTAGAGATGGAAAGTGTCAGGAGATGGAGCCAGGATCTGCTCAGAGACAGGACAAGGGGCACAGGGGGTTCCATGGAAACATCAGGAGAAACTTTTGCACAGTGAGGGTGGCAGAGCCTGGCCCAGGCTGCCCAGAGAGGCTGTGGAGTCTCCTCTGGAGACTTTCCAACCCACCTGGATCTGTTCCTGTGTGATCTGATCTGGGTGCCCCTGCTGTGGTGGGAGGGTTGGACTCAATCTCCAGAGGTCCCTCCAACCCTGATTCTGTTTGATTGCATCCATAGAATTCAAGCAGCCAAACACAAGCAGTGATTATCTCCAGGCAACTATGAAGGATGAAGTGTCAAAAAAGAGTAATGATTTTGGGTTCCTACCAGCATCCACCTCAAAAGGATCTGCTTTGGAGATGGTGCACAGCTTTCCATTCTGAAAATTAGCCTTTGGGATGTTTTAAGCTGAACACAAAAATCTCTGGAACACTCTGGATCAAACTTTTCCTCATGCATAATGATGTTTCCTATCAGAGCATCTGAGTATTTGTGATTGTACCCTGTGAAGAACAACCTTCTGAGCCACTGTTAACACTCCCATGCTTTTAGATAATAGCTGATCAGCTCAAAAAGCTGCTCAAGCACACATCCAAGAAATTTCCTGAACACATCCCTCATTCCAACAGTCTGAGATCATTTGAGTTTGGAACTGAGATCTTAAAATGCACCTTACAAAGCTGTGCTGAAGTGTAGACAGACCCAGAGACTGGGTTACTGCAGGGCAATGGAAGTGAATCACATCTCCTTGCCTCCCCTCTGAAAATGATGGCCATGGGGCACTAAGGTAAGGATGTAACAGAGAGAAATGACTGGTGTGGCTTTCTTTTCACCCCTGATTTGCATGGCAATGGGAACATTGCCACACAGAGCTCCCAGCAGTCATTAGCACTGAGCTGAAAGCAGCCATGTGCAGTAGCAGAGGGAAAATTCTGGCCAGCATGGCTGTTTCAAACAAACACATGTTGGAGAGCCCAGAAATGTTCTCTCCATTGGAGAGCCTGTAAGAACTCCAAATGTCATCTCAGCACTTCCCACCCCATATGGGCCAGGCTCACCACTTGTTCTGCTCCCACTTGGTGCCCCTGCAGCACAACAAGAACTGGCTGTGTCATCTGGTGGGGAAGAGTCTGCTTACCCTGCTCCAGTCACCTTCACACATGGGGTGGCAGCTGATTCTCTTGGTGGTGAACACCAGAGTCATAACTAGTCATTAAAACAACTTATTTTAAAGCACACAGAGCACAACATTCAGCAACTCAGGCTCTGTTTAGCCAAAGCAGGCAGGGGAAAAAGAAGTTTCAGTCTCATCTGGTGAATCAGTACAGTCACTTCCTAGGTTTCTTTCTGATCCTGGTCTTGTTACAGCTGTCTGAGCTTTTTTTTTTCCAAGCTGCAGAATATGAACAAGGACTGAAGACAGGCATTTGAAGGATCAGTGCAGGTTGTAAAGTGATTTCTGATCCAGAGAGAAAAGGTGATGCTCATGCAGAGCACAGCTTGGTGTAGATGCTCTGGCTACCCAGGTGGAAAGCTTTGTACACACCAGGAAAACTCAGTTGTCAAGAGGTCTGGATGCAGACAGGGAAAGCATTTGGTTTGCTCCTGGAAGATAAATATTAAAATATATCATACAAGCAGTGCTAGGAATGTCCTGCAAACAGATGGGATCCACTCTCTTAGGAAATAAAATGCAAGGTGTGGTGTTAGCTCAAANCTTCCTAGGTTTCTTTCTGATCCTGGTCTTGTTACAGCTGTCTGAGCTTTTTTTTTTCCAAGCTGCAGAATATGAACAAGGACTGAAGACAGGCATTTGAAGGATCAGTGCAGGTTGTAAAGTGATTTCTGATCCAGAGAGAAAAGGTGATGCTCATGCAGAGCACAGCTTGGTGTAGATGCTCTGGCTACCCAGGTGGAAAGCTTTGTACACACCAGGAAAACTCAGTTGTCAAGAGGTCTGGATGCAGACAGGGAAAGCATTTGGTTTGCTCCTGGAAGATAAATATTAAAATATATCATACAAGCAGTGCTAGGAATGTCCTGCAAACAGATGGGATCCACTCTCTTAGGAAATAAAATGCAAGGTGTGGTGTTAGCTCAAAATGTAGGGTAAAAAATAGAGTTAAAAAGGGAAGAAACTAAAATCAAAGGCAGCTTCACTAATTAACCAAATTAATTCTCTTTACAAACTCTCATGAAAATAACTCATCACACAAGGTTGTCCTGAAGTTGGGCATTTGCTGCACTTCAGGTCCTGTCATCCCAGTGCAGCAGGTTCTCAACTGTCACTGCATGACCATTTAGACACTCCCTGCCTTCTGACCTCTAATTTTTATTAATTATTTGCTTTTTAATGTATCTGTGGCTGCCTTAAATTGCAGGCGTGCTCAAGAATCAAAGAAATCAAATGTGTTTGTGCTAAAAGTCTGTTCTGCCAATACACCTGCTTCCAGTTGTTCCAGAAAGCATCAAGATGCCTAACAGCCTTTTTTTTTTTTTTTTTTTTGCTTTTATTTAGATTAAAAAGAATCCATGCATCAGAAATGAACTTGATATTTTCAGAAGGATATAGATTTCCAGGCCAAAAGTGATTTAGATTTCATTAAAGGTGGGAAGTCTGAAGAAAAGCATCTTGTTCTGATCAGAACAACAAGACCTGCTCCTGGCCAAGAGTTGTTAAATATTTTTTCTTGCAGCATATCCTGAGTCTGTACCCAAAGACTCCAGGGAATAAGGTTTAAACCTCTGAATATAATGTGTATTTTCCAGCTATCCATCCTGACTAAACAGGACTCCAGTTTGCTGCTGCATTTGGTGTCTGAAGGGGGGATTTCATGACTTACTAAACTGAAACCCTGCATTTGGTTTAGAAGCTGGACTTCATTTTTCCACTCATTTTAACCACCCTCCCTCACACACAGAGCCCACCAGTGTGTCAGACACAAATTGCAGCTGGAATTGAGGAGTGAAAAACCAGGTAAATAGTTGATTCAGTCCTGGGATTGGTAACTACTGGTTTATCTCAGTCCTAGTTTGATATCATTGCCAGAATCCTCACATTTTAAATCACTATTTCCCCTTCTGTGTGCCCTCTGTTTCCTCTCAGACTCCAAAAGTTACTTACCCTGGGAATGAAGCAGTTGGGGAATTGCTTGTTTGGTTTTTATTCCTGTCTCAAATAGATTTGGAAAAGCTTTCAGAATAAAATAAATAAGAAAGATACAGAAGGATTGCTTCTGACAGACCCAGACAAATCAATTAATTGATCTCTGGCAGTCAGGGATAATTTTATTTCCTACTCTATTAAGGAAAATAAGAATCAGTTAGCTAATTTCACTAGAGAAATACCTGTCACCAGTTATTAAGCAGCACATGACACAGAGAATTAAGGACAGAAAACTTCAAAATGTTTTTTTTTCTGCCAGAAATTGCATTACTTAGTACTCAACCTTTAAAGCTCTGGCATCAACCTGCATTTCTGACCAAAGAAAAGGTTCTTTCTTCCCCAGCAGAAGAACCCAGAGCATTTACCCTTTGATGGCTATAAACACTGACACTGGGTGTGCTTCAGAAGATGAATTTAACACAGATTGCCCATAGTCAACTGCCCACAACACATCATTTTCTGCTGACTGCTCCTGTTAGATGCACCAGAAACAAAACCATAACAAGATATATCCAGAAAACCCACCCTCAATACTCTGTTATCAGAGTTTCTCTTCAATATTGATTATTCCTACAGGTTAAGAAGCACAATTGAGGCATCATAAGGTAAAATTCAGATTGGGGAGGGTCCATCTCTCTGGGGAGGGAGAGGTGGCAACTGGCTGTGTGTGGAGATAATTTGATTCTGATTGGTTGGCTTTCTTTTGTTTTTATACCAAAGTATTAGGCTAAAAAGTAGATGATGTGAATTAATATGAATATTCACCACTGTTTTTCTTGCTTTTGTTGTTAGAAAAGCACAGCAGGTTTGGTTCCTGCAGTAATTAAGATTCATTTCAGCTCCTCTGCTATGTGCTGATGGACAACCTTTCATAAATCACCTTGCTGGCCTTCAGCAAGACAGGATGTTATTGACTCCTTTTACAAGGCAGTTAAAGAAGGGAAACATTAGTTCAATAGAAAATTCCCATCATCATGAATTCCCTCTCATCTGGGAAGACCACCTGTTAATCCAAGCTATCCCAGATGTCCAGGGTGAGCACCAGCAATGGCAACAGTGGAAAGAAATACAAAGAAAAGTGAAAATGAAATTAGGCAGCTCATCTCCTCCTTTTCTTCACCCTTTCCTGCTGCACTGATGGGGGCTGTTAAGGAGATGAAGCCAGGCAGAGGACACTGATCAGCAAATGAGACAATAAAGGGATTTTGTTGGACCTACCAAGGTGAAAACTATGGAAGGAAAGCAAATAAAATATTATGCAGGATACACAGAAAGAAAAATGACTGCAAACAAATTAACACAGCATAACCTATAGCATAGTGTGTTTGGAATATTAATCAGCAAAGCAAGGTAAGCACCACTGGGGGAAAAACAAAAAAAAAAGCAAGGGTAATTAGGAGCTCATTAGTGTGACAGCAGAATATATTAGTGGTGTTAGAGCCACGTTTACCCACACACCAGAGATTTGGTCTGACTGTCAAAGCCAAAGAAAGCATTTGACTGCAATTCCTGAATGCAGAATCAGAGCAGGAAGGCAGAAAGCAGGCAGCTCAGCATGGGAAGTGGGAAGATTCCAGGCTAACTTCTGAACATCCTACCATCCAAGTCCAAAAGAATCACTGAATCCACAGCTGGCTGTGGATATTCAACTGTGAGGAAGATCAAACTGCACTGATGCCCAGAAACCAAGATGAAAATCTATAGCTGGAGTGTGTCCTAAGGACCAGAATACACAGGACATTTCTGACTCAGACAAGCCCAGCACAGAGGATTTTACACATATATATCTATATATTACATATATATATCACACACTTGGTGCAGTCAGAATGCTTCCTGACATGAAGCTGGATATTCAGATGGAGGCAGGAACAGAATGAGAGATGCCAGCTGTGTGTAAGTAAAAGGTGTGTTTCCTCCAGTCAACTTCACAGCATCTTTTCCATCTAGCTGATCCCAGTAAAACAACAAAAAACCTCTATATAGACAGAAAAACTCTGCCAAATCCACCCTAAGACCTGAAAAATTCCATGGTTTTCTTGAAGGAAAGGGTGCTCAATATGGGACAAGTCAGCTGTGAAATGACAGGATAAAGCCCGAAGGGGATATTTAGTGTTTTCTATATATCTAGTGATGAAAGAAACTAAAATAACTTTGTTTGAGTGTCATCCATGGACACTGGACGTGAAGGGTCCACGGAGTACACTCTGTTTTCCATTAATTTTCCCTTCTGAAATGCTGGGATTCAGCTAAATTTCATTAACAAAATATAGCCATTAGATTAATGACTATTAAACGAGCATATTTTCATTCTAGTTCAAAGCAGCTCTGGTGTAGCACAGAGACCTCACCCCAGTCCAGAAGCATTTAAAGCAGCAATTGTACTGAGATCTGAACAGCTGCTGAAAATAATTTGGAGTATTCCAGCATCCCATTACAAAAACAAGTCACTCAGGATGACTTTTAATACCCATTGATCTTCCCTGACAGCCCAATGACATCCTTGCCCACCCTGATGATTGCATGAAATACAACTGCATTTGGAAGAAAATAATCTGGTTTTTTTTTTTCAGTTTAACTCTTTTCTCTAAACTGCTGACCTCTTATCAGCTGGAAATGAATGGAAACATCAACTCACCCTCTCTGGAAGAGGTCCACATTATGGAATTTGTGTAGCTCCACAGAAAACTCGACCGTTCCCTGGACCTCAGACATGATTTTTTCAGGTCATCACCTAAACAAACATAGACACAGGCATTTAGGAACACTGGAAATATTTTGTTTAACAAATCCATGAATGGAATGACTACATTTTACTCAGCATCTTGGTGTTCATCAACCGAAATCAACTGGAATCTTTCCAATAGTATCATTAGGCTTTATCTTCGAGAAGACTTGCTAAAAGCCAGATCAAAGCAGTAATTAAGAGAAGTCCAAAAAGTCTAATTAAGCCTGAGGACAGAATGGTAATATTATGGAAAGTACAAGCAGCAAAAAATAAATAACATATTACGTGCAAGGATCTCAAAGCAAATTTTAATTAACTCTCCTGCTACTTTTGTATGGGAAATTGATTTATTTTTTTTTTCTTCCTGTTTCACCAGTTGGCAGCTGCCCAGGGTCAGCCCAGCTCATTTCTGTAAAAGCACAGGCCAAAAAGACAAAACACACTGATAGATGGGAGCAGAATTCACAATTCTCTTGCCTTTCACCCCTCCCATGGCTTAACTCCCAGAAGGGAACTTTGGAGGGAATATAATTTAAAGAGAAGTGAATGGCAGAGGAAAATCAAAGCACCCCACAGAGCTCAACAGCCAAGGTTTGGAACCACCACAACCATGTACAGAGAATATCTCCCAATTCTCTTGCATCAGAGAATCATCCAGGGTGGAAAAGCCCCTTGGGATCATCCAGCCCAACCATGAACCTGCAGGGGAGTGCTCACTGGAAGAATTGCCTCTGGATAAATCTCTATTTGAAGCTGGAGTTTATTTCCCTGCAATAAAAGGGAACTCTGTGTTTTTGAGGACACCAGTTCAGCAAGAATTGGTGTGACTGGCCAGCCAGTGCAGACCAGGGACAACACTGTCCAAGACAGGAGGAATTAGCCAAGGTTTGGGTAAATGAAAAAAGCCAAGATAGGGTAAATGAAAAATTAAATAGCCAGAAATACAAACACAGGTCTCCACTGTGTTTACATTCATTTGCATCCTTTATGTTTCTTCAACATAAACACAGAAGAATTGTCCTGCAAAAGCCACCAAACTGTTCCAGTAGCTTTATTTCCCTCAGAATGAAAGGGCACAGAACTGCACCACACTGGGCTTCCAGCACAGGCAAAACATCTGTGGGCACCCCAAGAAAAATAGAAGTATTTAATATATTAACTTTTTCACTGCTCTATCAGGTACCTGCTTGAAGAAATCTGATCACAGCCTTGCAAAATCCAGGGCTTGTGAAGGACCTCTGACCTTGCACCATCACTCTGATGAGTGCAGGACAACCTTGGGTAGAAATAAGTCAGTAAAAATGATCCTGAAGTGAAGGGTGCCAGCACACCAGCACTTGAAACACAATGGGGAATGCTGCCAGTAATGAAGTATCATCAATTTGTCTAATAAGCAGCTTAAAGAAGATACAGGGGTGACTCATGCCAAGGCCTGAGCACATTGGCTCTTCTGAAATGGCTGCTTTGAAGTCAAACCCTCTGCATTTTCCAGAAGACACCTGAAAACAGCCCCAGCAAAGGTCACTGGGATGCTCCCAAAGCAAAGTGGGAGGTGTGGTGATCATGTGCTTCTGAAAAGCAGACCTTGTGGTCATGCTCATCCCTCCAAAGCACTGGAAGGCTCCACGAGGTGCTGCCATGGTCACTGTTGGCTCTGTGCTCTCCCAGTTGTCACCAGTTTGTCCTTCCAGCTTGAGCTGGTGCCCTCCCAAGAGCCAGTCAACATCAATTAGCATTGCACTCCCAGCAAGGAGACACTAAGTGAGCATCAGGATCCTTTACACAAACAAAACCCTGGGAAAAAAATCTATCTTTAAAGATTGGGAACTGTCTAACTTGATTTTATTCCCCACGCCTCCACTGTCAGGGGAGAAACCTTCTGGATTGGAGGTTGTTCCATGGATGACACTGGCCACACTGCAAGAGGTTTTTTTCATCTCTCCCCTCTGCTGCTCTCTGCAATCTTTTTGACTCGGGGTGTTTGTTGTAATGCCAGAGCTGTAGACACCTGACTGAGCCCTGGGGTGATGAGCTGGCTTTGCAGCACCCACACAGGGCTGCTGAGGCTGAAGATCAGGCTGATAATTCCCTGCTGAGACAGCAATCAGCAGCATCCCAAGGGAGGGCAGGAAGGTGAGAAGGGGCTGGAGCAGGGTGGAAATAAGGACAGGACACTGAATTCTCTTCACACTCCGTGAACCTTCCAGCATCTCTGCAATTACACCTGGGTGAAAAACCAACCCAAGGTAAAGCAGATGCTGCTGCTTTCACCATTCTGCTCCAGCTCTGTCACAGGAGGCAGAGAAAACCAGACTCCAACAGCACCAACCAACCCAAACACCCAGCAAACAAAACAAACCAGCCACAAAGGGCAAAAGAACAAACCACTGTGTGTGTGATAAAGGACAATGACTCATAAACACAGAAACCTTCAGGAGGATAAAGCTGCCTCTCAGCAACCACAGCACATACTCTCCCCACTGTAACTCTCTGTCCTTACAGCTTTTAAAGCAGCTTTTATTCTGAATTTCTTCAGAAGGTGGCATTTGCTGCAAGCTGGGCGTGTTAATGTAAATATTTCTTTATAAATATTAAATATATTAAGAATATAGAATTAAGCCACATGTTGAGATCACCTAAATTCTCCTCTGCACAAATTTACCCCCTGTAAAATCCAGAGGGACACAGCAGAAAGAGGTTGATACCCAAAACTGGTCTGAAAAGCAGCACACTCAAAAAAAGTCTCTTTTTTGCTTATTTTTCCTTATGAACTAAACTGCTCCAGTGATCCCCTTTGTGCAGCTGAGCTGGCTCCCAGTTCTTCCAGCTCCAAACTGGAGCTCAAAGGTTTTTCTGAGCATCCCTGAACTGAGTGAAGTCAGGAACAGCAGGAATTCCCTTCACTGCACCACTCTCATGAACCCTTCTCCACTTTACTGAGCTGACATTTATTTTCCTGCCAGTGTTTGAGTTAAATTGAGGGAGGTCTTCAACAAAACAAAGTATTTCAGAAGTGAACACCTCATTTTGGAAATATAAATCAAGCCAGTAGAGCTCTTCTGAGATTTTTGAGTGATGTAAAGACACGTCGTTTACATTAAAAGGAGACAATCTCGACATACTGAGGACAGAAAGAAATTACAAAGCTTGTTTAGCAAAATTATTAAATCAGGAGTAACAATATTTCCTATTTTACCCTTTCTCAGGACAAATTGCTGATGTAAGAGGGCCCAGCCCTGAGTCTCCTGTCACTAATGTATTTTTAGAATATTCTGGGTAGAGCTGGCATTGAGTTGTACTCAGAATAACTCTCCTTTTCCTTTGATTTCTTTTCCCAGCACTGCTGAGGCCAAAGAATTACTGGAATGTACATTTTTTTACTTGACTCATTACAAAACTCCCTGAGATGTGTGTCAGCCCTGGGGGAAACCACCCAAGATTCCAGTCTCCCTTCAGCAGAGTGATTCACAACTGGGTTTATGCACCTTTGACGTGTTGAATTAGACCTTCCATCTTCTTCCAGCAGCCAAGAAAGCAGAGAATTAATCCAGAGTCAGGATGAATGTTGCCTCAACTCTTGCCTTTTGCCACAGCTTGGCCAGGAGCAGGAAAGCTCTGCCTCACACCCCCTTTCTCATACTGAAGCACAAGAACTTCAATAAAGTTAATAAAAATAATAAATTTTATAATATATATTATTATAGATAATATAATATTATATATAATATAATTATTATTTATAGTATATAATAATTATATAATAGATAAATCAAGATGTCCACAGTCAGTGGAGAACAAGCATCATCTTGCTCATGCACAGCACTGCCTGAAGCATCTCTTGTGTGAGGAAAGGCTGGGAAAAGAGGGGCAGTGTAACCTGGAGAAGACTGGGAGAGGATCTCATCAATGCTGATCAATAACAATAATAATAATAAGGAACTCAGTGACCAGAATGTTTATTTCCAAGATAATTCCATGATCTGATGGCTGAGGGCTCAGCCACAAGCTCGGCTTTGATTTGTTTCCTAACTGCACTTACAAAATGCACAACTCTCAGGTCACTGCTTGTTTCTGCTTTTGCTGTTTCCCTTCTAAGGCTCCAGTCTCAAGTCTCCCTCAGAAATCACATTATTCTTAGCCATGAGAAGCCTTCTAATGCTCTGTTTAGCCATGGAAGTATCAGGGATTACTTCCCAAGATCTCCAATCTTTACAAACACCTACCAAGAGTCAGTGCAGGTTACAGAATGAGCTGGTATCACAGCACAAGGCAGCACTAATCCCTTGCAGCTATTTTGCTAAGGGTTTGAGGTTTCCAGTCTGTTTTAATCCTTTGCATTTTTGCTTCTCTACACCAGCCAGACTTGTGATACAGATAAAAAAACAAATGCAAGGCACAGAGCCTTATCCACCCTCATCTCCTAAAGGTGTTTTTTTTTTTCCCACTGCATAAGCATTTAGCCTAGTTGTAAATGTTAAAGATTAATTTGGTTTTATACTCTGAAGGGCTAACTCAGTTTGGATGCAAGCCCTGAAAAGAATCTTCCAATATTACAAAAAAAGTTGCTGTCTAATATTCTCAGGAAAAATCAATATTCACAATTTTGCCAGAAGAATTAGAGATGTTCATGAAGAGTGCAGCACCCATCATCACTTTGCCCAAGGTTCATTGATTGCTGCCACCAAAATGTTATGAGTTAAGAGACACTGGAGGCAAATGATAAATGATTCTTAAAAAAAATTATTCAAAAGATTATTCAGGTGAAGCAGATAGGAAAAGAAGCTGGTTTATTTTATAATTTGGGTTTTTTTTCTCACTTACAAACCCCACTGTGCTCTGGCTTTTACCAGCACAAGTGGAATTGACACTAGTTTGTGAGGGGTAGATTAACTATTCAACTTCCAGCTACAAAAGTAGTGTTTTAAATAAAAACCACTTGCACCTCAGAGCTGAAAAACCTCTGCTTCAAATATATGGTCCATGTAGCTATGGGTGAAAACAGAGGGGACTTAAGGAATCCAAAAATCACTTAGGAAAACAAGTCAACAACTTACTTTGATTCTTCCCACATGAGTTTGTTCCCACTGTGGAGAATTTGCCCAGGTCGCTCCATGCAAGAAGGCAGAAAAGCAGTGGTCTAGATTATCCCCTTCATATTTAAAGGGCATTTAAATGAAGGAATAAATCTACTACCAGAAAAAAAAAAACCCAAACCCAAACCAACAAAAACACCAGCTTGTGCCAGAGGATTTATAGGGCAGAACAGAAGGAAGGCCAGAATAAATGTCAGGTGCCAGTAGGCTGCTCTTAAGAGATATAAAGCCTGGGAGCTATTAGGCAGGATTAAATGTGAACACAGCTGGGCAAATTTAGGTCAGATCACTGAAAAAAAAAAAATAAATAGAATAAAGAGCAACCTGGATTTGTCCTCTGTCAGCACGTGCCTGTCAGGACAGCAGTTGTGAGTTCAGCTCAGCACAAATGGTTATCTGCTTCCACCAGTTCCTCCCAACCTTGTGCTCAGCAAGGGGAAATCCAGACAGAGGAGGAGGGAGAGGGAAACAGAAGGAAAAAGGAGATAATAGAGACTGGCACCTGGACTAGCTTCCCACTGCTGCACCATCCTCCCAGCTCCCCTGCCTCGGTCTTCCCCCAGCTGGACAAAGAAAAGGAGGTTGTTAAATGTTTTGCACAAGTGGGAGCTGAAACTCCACACTTCTAAGAACATCATCATCATCTTCAGCACTTCCCTGTCTCAGTCTCACTGCTCACCTGCATCTCTTTTTACCTGATATTCACCTTAGCAGGCTTGGAAACACAAAATGCATCAAAAAGCAGCAAGTTATTGGAAGATTATTTAGGATGCTCAGAATTAGGCATTGTTCTTACATGCTCCCCTCACCAATAAAAGGAGAGAATTCCTCTCTACTCCCCTCACCAATAAAAAGAGGGGATTCTTCTCTGCTCCCCTCACCAATAAAAGGAGGGGATTCTTCAGAGCTATGGGCTTTGGAGTAGAGATTGTCATGTCAGTAGAGACATCACCCATGAATCCAGTAAGGAAAAGAGGGAGTTGAACATCACCATGTGCCAGCTAATGAGCTAGTGGCAGTTAAAGCACTGAAAGGCTAATGGATTAGATGGTTTTTGGCACTGCTCTGCCTGCCTTTCCATTTCTGGGGAGGAAAAAAATCCCTGCTGTTGTCTCACTGCTCTGTAAACTCAGCTGTCCTTGTCAGGTTTGAACTGCCCATCCTGCATTTTGCCTGCTCAGATTCACCACAGAGCTTCACTTGGACAAGTTGGATTCTCCTTCAGATGTTCTGAGGACATTGTAGCTCAGCACAGAGTTGGTATTGATCACACTGATCACCAGTGGCTGAGGAAAACTGCAAGTGACACTTGCCCATGAGCTTCACCTCACTGAACAGCAGTGACTGTGCTGCTGGGCTCTTCAGAGTCCCACTAAGCCAAGGGATCTGGCAAAGGCACTAACAGAATTCATAGAATCATTAAGGTGGGAAATGACCTTCAAGATCATCAAGTTCAACCATCTACTAAACATTCTCAGGAGCACTAAACCATGGCCTGAAGTGTCACATCCAGTATTGTTTGAGCCCCTCCAGGGCTGGTGATTCCACCCCCTCCCTGGGCAGCTGTTCCAAGGCCTCACCACTCGCTCAGGGAAGAATTTCTTCCTATTATCCAATCTAAACCTCCCCTGGAGCAACTTCAGCCCATTGCCCTGGTCCTGTCCCCATCCCCTGGGAGCAACCAGGTCTCCTCTCAGCCTCCTGTGCTCCAGCTCCCTCAGCAGAATGTTCTCCAGACCCCTCCCCAGCTCCACTGCCCTTCCCTGAAGGTGTCCCCTGGCACCTGCTCCTGTGCTGGCTGCTGAGGGAGCAGAAGGCAACGTGCTCAGGTGTGGACACAAGAGCCAAGTCCCCGAGGGGTGAGGTGGATTCCTCCCCAGCACAAACTGCACATCTAGAGAGGAATCTGGATGCAGAATGAGACATGCAAAGGGTGAGAGAGGCAGAATGCCTGGGTCTCTACAGATGCTATTGTGCTTCAAAACAATAAAGGGAGAAAGAAACAGGGAAATCCTCCAAACTCCACGAGATAACAACTTGCCTTTTGTTTTTCTTTCCCCAAAGCATTTTTGCTTTCATGATACAGATGGAGACATCCAGCTGGGCTCCACTGTCAGAGTGAAGGCAAGAAATGGCAAAGATAAGGTTGGCCACAGAGCCTCCATTGTCTGTTTAATTCACATCAACCACGTTGTGATCACACCCTGATCTGCAAAACCCACTTCTGCCTCTCTTCCTTCAGCACAGCCAAGTGCTGAGAATTAATCTGGACGTTTCAGAAGCATGTCTTTTCAGAAGATGTGTTGTAAGGGAGATAAGGGATTGCAGGAAAAAAAAAAAAAGAAGAGAGGGCACTGGTGGTTGAAGAAAATATGTGCATATTTAGCAAATCAGCTTCTGTGATGTCTTGACTGCTTGATCTAAGTTTGGAGCAAGTTAAGGGTTGTTACACAGCCCCTTGTATTTAACAGCATTCTTTGAAATTGCTAATAAAGTAAATATCAGCAGATCAAAGGTTTTGGTACTACTGGAAGAAGGAATATTTACAATACTGAAATAAATACAGAATCGTGTTTTACCTTCAGGCTCACAAAAAAAACCCCAAACAAACAAAAAAATCCAAACCCCAAAACAAACCAACCATTTGAAATGCCACAGCCATCCTCAGCTGCAAAATATTTAACAACCAGCACAAAGAAATGTTTATTCCAAGGGACATTGTAGAGAGCAAAGAATCCATTGATCCATTTTCTATCCTGATGGTTCTTTGGTAACTAGTTTGGTTCTAGTGAACAGGTGCCAGTGCAGAGCAGCACGATTTAAATATAGGCAATAAAATATGCAGAGATATCATCATAATGTTGACTTGTTTGAAGTGGTTGGGGCCATGTTGATATAAATAACTGTGAAATAACTGCACCAGGTTTTGCTGGGGAGCAGGAGCTAAATGAAGAGCAACAGGCTGAGTTATTTGCCATGGGATTCTAGAGCTGTGAGGAAATAAGGACCAAGGGAGCCACTGCTAGATGTGGAGCCAACACAACAGGACCTGGGGTGCAAGTGCTGAATGAAAGAAGCCAGCAGAGTCTAGCAGAGCAACGAGGCAAGCAGAGCTTTGCCAACCTCAGGCCACCCTGGTGGTGAGCTCCAGCAGAAGGGTGGCTCTGCACAGCCACAGCTTCTGCCTCGTGGGAGGGCTGCAGCTTTGCCTCAGCTCTTCCAGCCTCAGACTCTGCCTGACAGACCTGTCACACTGCAGGCACCCCCCTTGCTCACCTCATGGAGCTGATGAGCCTCTGAGGTGGTTTGCCCATGGCTGGATGCCTCGTGCCAGCCTCCTCCTCTCAGCTGGAGCAGGGGAAGAGAAGAAGATGAAACTCGTGGGTTAAATAAAGGCAGTTTAAGGAAAAGCAGAGCAATGCCATGTGCAGAAGCAAAGGAAAACAAAGATTTCTTCTCTGTTTCCCATCAGCAGGTGGTGTCTGGCCCTTTCTGGGAAGCAGAATACACAGTGGATGCTCTGGAGGACAAGGAGATGCCCCCTCCCCTCCTCCTCCTTTCCCCAGCTGATGTCAGATGGTCTGGAACATCCCTTTGGTCACTCTGGGTCAGCTCAGTCATGTCCCTTCCAAGCTCTTGTCCCCCCATCCCACTGCAGGGGGATGTTGGAAAGCAGCCCTGGTGCTGGGTCAGCCCTGCCCAGCAGCACCCACAGCTTGGAGGGGTTCCCAGCAACTTCCCAGCTCAGGTTTTGAGCTCCTTGTACTTCCAAACCTCATAAGGAAACATTCCAGCTCTCTTAAGGATGAAGACTCTGCTTAGGAGGAGCATTAAGAGCTTCTGGAGCAAGATGTGTCAGGCATGGATCAAGCATCTCTATGAAATCAAGCAAAGGGCTTTTCCTCAGCCTCTGAACAAGAAAGTGAAGTGCATGTGAAAGTGAAGCCAAGAGAATGGAGTTAATCACACAGCTCTAAGCAAAAATAGGTACCTCAGCATCTAAATAAAGTCCCTGTCATGTGAATACCCCTGTTGAGAGCAGGCAGATTTAGAACAAACGTCTGCTCTGCTCCTGCAGGTTTTTCAGAGCCTAATTCTTGGGAATAGATTCATCATTCCTGGTGTGTCCCCCCACCAACAGCTGCTTAACCCCCACTGGTTGTCAGCTTCACATCAGAAATGTGAAATAAAATCCATAAAAATCCATAAAAAAGAGAATCCAACAAAACCCAGTGAACTGCTTGGATTTCTTACGACCCCATTTTACCTTTTACTGATGCAGTGTAAGAAATTCTGTGTGGCTTTTGTCAGAAGCATTCTTTTCTTTCCAGAATTTCCCACACAGGTGATGCTGGGCCTGAGGGGCTGAAACGATCTTCATGTCACTCTGAATTTTAGACACTAGCCTGAGCAAGCAAACTTTTCAGTTCTGATCTGAAAAGCAGTAAGATGCAATGAACAGCTGGCCTGAAAGGGCTTTTTATTGCCTTCTCAGAAGCAAAGGTATCTTTGTCTCTCATTTTAACCCCTGAAACTTTCTCTATTCACACAAGATACGTTGAAAAAAGGCTCATTTTTGACATGCTGCAAACTCCAAGGTAACCAGAATGTGAAAACACAGCTATTTCCACCCATGCCACTTGACACACACCAGTAATGCTCTATTTTCCATGGCAATTGGACACCTAGGGGGAAATTCCAGTGCCTAAACACAGAGATCTAGTGCCATTTTGTACCCCCCTAAGGTATAAAAAGACATCTAGTGACAAGTGGCAGTTTACCCACCATGGAGGAGAGTCTTGTTTCCTCCAGAGGAGGTTTTGGGTAAACATGAGGAGAAATTTCTTCCCTGGGAGGTGCCAGAGCCTGGCCCAGGCTGCCCAGAGAGGCTGCCACACCTGTTTTAGGTATATATATATATATAAATAGTCTGTCTCTACATATGGGTGCTTGTCTAGCAAAGAGGCAACTTTAGAAAGAGATTCCTCTGACCCGTTTTTCTACATCCCTTTCCCAGTGAAATGAGTGACAGATGAGCAGGGGAATCTTGGTGCTTAGAGAGATGAGAAATCCCACTCCTGGAAAAGTGATTATTGATCAAGAAGCAGATACCTGCCTCTCAGAAATGCCACTAGTCATCCCCATGTATCTTTAGACACCTTAGATTCATCTGAAACCCCCAAAGTTTCAATTGCTCTCTAAAATAGGACTCAAAACATCTTAAAGGAAACAGAATGTTCAGTGATTCACTTGACAAAGAGCTATTGCTAGGCATCTAAATGCAACCTGGAGCTCCAGACCCTGCACCTCAACCATGTATCACGAGATGTTAAAATGGATCCAAAGCTTTGATGAAGGGACTTCTTGTCTGAGCATCAGAATCATCACTCTCAGGATTTCAAATGGCATTTTGGTTGGTTATTTTCTTTATATTTTTGCAATTTCCAGTGACTCCAAGGGAAGGAAAGGTAATAATGGCAAAAAAAAGATCACAGATACAACATCAGTTATGCTGTGAAATTAAGTCCTGTCCACTCACAGGCAGAATTGCCCTTCACCTGACTTCCAATATAGGGAATTACATTTTCTGGCTGATCTATTTTCCACTGCCATCTTGTCTGTTTTAAAGCAATTTCCAGTTCTGATGCTCTAAACCAGCTGCTTTCTTCAGCTCATACAAACAGATGAAATATATGTAATGGCAGAGAGCACTCTGCTGCTCCTCTGGCTTCAAGAAATAGGAATGATGGTGAGAGCAGAGCAGCAACCACTTCCTCCCCAGGACTGATGGCCTGTCATTCTGGGCAAGAAAAGAAAAAGGTTTATTTTCTCCAACTCATGTTACCATCAACATCAGTTTTCTGTGCCTCAAGATTCCTTTCTTTAAAACACAAAACCAAAAAAACCCTTAAAATATGAAAAAAAAAGAAAAAAAGTGTGATATCAAGGGGCAAACTCTCAACGAGTTTGAGATCCCAGTCTGGAACTTGTTGTGTTGAATAAACATTCATCTTGGGTTTCTGATTTCATCCTCCTATTAGCAGCCAGACACCCATGAAATGTAATTCTCAGGCAGCACAGAAAATGAGGCAAGCAGGCAGAGCACAGCACTGTGGCAGGTACAGGATTTCAGCAGGCCATGAAGAGCAAGCTGTGAAATATTCTCTTCTTCTGCATTTGAATCAGTAGCACTAAGAAGCAGATGCAGACAGGAGACCCAGGCTACTTACAGCTTCTGTGGGGAGGAAAATGTAGTTTTGCTTCCATCACATCCTGAGATATCCATAATATCCATTTCCATCTGACATCAAACACCACGTGCACTAGAGAGTGCAAACCACTATTGTTTTAGTGATCTAGTCTCACACAACTCTGATGTTGAGCAGCTGAAGCATCAGGAGAACTTTGATACCATGTGGGTTGGATGAAAAGCAAGTTTCAGGGTTGCAGAAGTGAGATCTTGGCAGGCTAAAAATCACATTTAACACTGCACAGCACCCTGGGCATTGCCATTTACTCTTTTCCAGGTATCTCTTCCTTTAGACACAACCTGTGTGGGAATTTTGGGGGTTTGGGTTTTCTGGATGGAGAAATTGATTTGTTTTGGGTTTTCTGGATGGAGAAATTGATTTGTTTCTACTTGCATGGTCAAAGGAAGGATATACTAAGGCATAAAATGTGATTCTCCTGAAATCAACTCATTGCACATCATCTTGTTTCATGCACATGTCGAGTCAGAGAAAAAAGTCTGTGTCTGCAGAAGTAAAAAATAACTTCAGTTCTGCATCTCATTTATGAAACACTCCAAATTTGGCCAGCAGCAGAAGTCCCACTCCCATCCAAAGCAGGAAAATGGCTCATTTTCCCCCATTTTTTGCACATGCCATGTCACTGCTGAGATCAGGAGATACAAAAAGGAGACTGAAAATGGCAAAAAAACAGAATTGTTCTCACGAAGCTGTCAACCTGAATGGGTTTGTGGGCTGACACTGCACAAAGAACACTAATTATCAAACAGAATGGAATATGAACAACAGGAGAAGCTGGAAAGATTTCTCCTCACAGTCAGGTGCTCAGCAGTGAATGTCAGTGGAAGTGTGACTGAGATCAAGGGGTTTATTCCCTGTATACCATGGGAGGATATTTCCCACTCCGTGTTTAAAATCTCTTGTTCTTGTGTAAAAAGCCATGATTTCTGCAGCCAAGGTTTCTCAAACAAACAAACATGATTTCTGTGTCAGAGGGATAAAAATATCCCTGAGACAACACTGGATTTCAGTTAGAGAAGCATCAGTAGACTCACAGTTGGGGCTGGATTTTGTTATTGATCCTTTCAGCTCAGTGCAGATTTGAGTTGTGCTCTGAAACAAAACATCCACTTTCCTGAGTTGGATCCTTACAGCAACCTGAAGGAAAAGATCCAAACACTTCTAGAATTCACTACTGGGTTTTAAAGGATTTTATGGATCCATTATTAGATTTATAGATGAAAAAAAAACCAAATAGGCAGGAATTTGTCTTGGATAAGATGTAAAATCTGCATTTTCTTCTTTACTCTTTGTCATTTGTGTCCTGAGCTGGGAAACTCATTTTAATAAATCCCATAGAGACATCATCACAATGTATAATTAACCCTTGGAACTTGACAAAACAGAGCTTCAAATCTGAAACAACCCCCTTTGAAGGCAAAAATCAGCATCATTCAACTTCTTTCCCACCCAGATTGCTACGCCCATAGAATCTTCTGCCCTCCAATCTGGTTTTCTATGGGGTTTTTTTTAGACATAATAAAATGCCCAATTTTCCCAAACATTTTAAATCCAGAAGGACAAAAGAGCTGGATATTTATAACCCTACTATGTACTATATACATAAATATAGCATATATTATATATACTATATATATATATATATATAAAATATACTCATGTTCTCACCTTCTGGCAGCTCCTCCATTGAAATTCCTGTCTTTGGCTCTGAGAATTTTAAGTCAATGCTCTGAGGAGTCTTTGTCACTCTCAGCCTTCCACAAGAAGTTTGCCTGTTGGAGCACAGGCTGAAGATCCATGGGCTGTGAGTTTCCAACACACTTAATTAGCAAGAGGCCCCAACTCTCTCAGCCTCTATATATTAAATTGTAAATTCCTGCTATGTTTGCTTTCTGTATGTGTCACATAGTGATTCANTGATCCTTTCAGCTCAGTGCAGATTTGAGTTGTGCTCTGAAACAAAACATCCACTTTCCTGAGTTGGATCCTTACAGCAACCTGAAGGAAAAGATCCAAACACTTCTAGAATTCACTACTGGGTTTTAAAGGATTTTATGGATCCATTATTAGATTTATAGATGAAAAAAAACCCAAATAGGCAGGAATTTGTCTTGGATAAGATGTAAAATCTGCATTTTCTTCTTTACTCTTTGTCATTTGTGTCCTGAGCTGGGAAACTCATTTTAATAAATCCCATAGAGACATCATCACAATGTATAATTAACCCTTGGAACTTGACAAAACAGAGCTTCAAATCTGAAACAACCCCCTTTGAAGGCAAAAATCAGCATCATTCAACTTCTTTCCCACCCAGATTGCTACGCCCATAGAATCTTCTGCCCTCCAATCTGGTTTTCTATGGGGTTTTTTTTAGACATAATAAAATGCCCAATTTTCCCAAACATTTTAAATCCAGAAGGACAAAAGAGCTGGGTATTTATAGCCCTACTATGTACTATATACTTAAATATAGCATATATTATATATACTATATATATATATATATATAAAATATACTCATGTTCTCACCTTCTGGCAGCTCCTCCATTGAAATTCCTGTCTTTGGCTCTGAGAATTTTAAGTCAATGCTCTGAGGAGTCTTTGTCACTCTCAGCCTTCCACAAGAAGTTTGCCTGTTGGAGCACAGGCTGAAGATCCATGGGCTGTGAGTTTCCAACACACTTAATTAGCAAGAGGCCCCTCACCAGAATTTTATCTGAGCTCCATTAGGTGAAGTGAACCTGAGAGACCTCCCAGCCTTGGCTGGTGGGGCAAAAACTCCCCTAGAGGGAGAGAGATGTTAGTGTGAGAGTGTTCTTCATCTCATTCAGCTGCCAGGGACCTCATCATCACTTTAAAAACCAACAAAAAAAACCCCTTTATTGTTAATCTCCCTAAATTGGGAGTGTTTTAAAAGTGGAGGGACTTTCCTGGGGGGTGTCCTTTTTGGCTGAGGGAACTGTGAGCAAGTTGCAGCTGGAACTTTCAGTCTTTGAACACCTCAATTAGGACACAGCATTTTCTCTGGAATAAGCCTTTTTAGGGATGTTCCAGCTGGTAAAGGTTGCAATTGTAGAGAAGCAGCACATCACAGGATCCCTTTCAAATCACCAGCTATTGCAGAGGTAGAAAAGAACATCTTGGATTTCAGTGGGGATTCAGGATGCTGGAAAAGCTGCCAGGGAAGCTGCTTTTTTTTTGACAAGCAGGTTTTCAAAGAGAATGCTTTTCCAAGGCTGGTTGTGAACTGCTGGCTAAGCAGCTGGAGCTCATTCCAGATATAGCAGGTCTTAAAAATTACAACAGCACCGTATAAAAACAAGATGGGTGGAGGATAAACTCTGAAGAGGAGGGGAAAAAAATAGGTTCTATACTTGGCTAAAAGCATTCTGGGGGGAGACAGGAGCAAGTGGCCTCTTCAGGTGTATTTATGCAGAAATCTGGTATAAAATAGAGTTTCATGAGTGTTGTTAATAGCAGGGAAATGGATCAGTGGGAAATCTCTGTGGAATCCATCATATGGGAAGCTCAGCAGTGCCTCTTCCCCACTCCCCTGGGAAGAGAACTCCCATTATCCTCCTTATTCTGTGTTTGCCAGGAGCAGATCAGGAGAGAGGTGCTCAACACCACAAATACACTCAATTAATGATCAAACTAAAGGCTCCTCCACATTTTAGAGACCAAAAGAGTCACAAAAGCCAGGAGCCATCCAGCCTCCTTAGAGATCCCTCTGCAGGACATCCCAGGCAGCTCATCCCAGGCTGAACACACTAATCTACTGGCCTTTTTATCAGAGAAACTAGTCCTTAATTAGTACTAGTACTAATTACTAGCACTGATTCTATTATAGACTTATTCAGACCTCTGACTTGCCTTTTTGTTTGCTCAGTAGTGACCTACCTGGGAGAATTTTTCACTCTTTCCAATATCTTTTCGTGCTCTGAGCAACTCCTTAGAGCTTTAGTTTTGTTGAACTGCTTGAGGATTTTCTCCCTTCTTTTTCCACATCAACAGACAGAGAAATTCTGCTTCTGCAGAAGAGTTCACCTGAGCTTGGCTTGACTTTCACTGAAATCAAGGGCAGGTTGCATGTTAAGCACAGCTTGTGTTTGGATGGTTAGATGTCAAACCACGTGGCAGCAGAAGGGAAAATCCTCTTTTTTAGCATGAGGAGATGACAGAGAAGCCAACACAGAGCTGGGGGGTTGCTGTCAGGCAGAGGGTGATGCTACAGTGATAACAACAATAAGTATAACCAGCTTTTTGAATCTAAAGGTAAGTGCCATCTAAGTGGCATTTAGTGAATCATCCTTAAATCCTCAGTGTCAGCACGGGGGGCAGTTAATCCAGGGGTGGGGAAAATCCTCAGGGACCAACAAGAAAAGGAAAGGATCAGCAGCTAAAAGGAGACAAGAGAAGTGCAGAAGCACACCTAAGGACACACAGCTCCTCTCAGCTCACAGACCTCAAACCACTTCACCTCTTCCCTCAGTGGAAACAATCCAAACCAGATCTGGTCTGAGGATCATTCTGCAGCAGGGGATTTAAAAATGAGAATTGAAAGTTTATTACTCCGGGTTTGGCAAAGCCACTGCCCACAGCAATTTGATCAACACCCTGACTTGTCTGCCCATCAGCACCTCAGACATTTATTGCCTCGTTTGCTGAAACAAACGTTCACTTCTCCTCCAATTGCCCAGCCCAGGCTGCAGAGCAGGGACCTTGCCAGGGTAGAGAAAAGCCCAGGGATGAGGCTGGGTGTTCAGGTCGGGGGGAAAAGCAGCTTCCAAGAGAAATGCACCCTTCTCACAAAGGAAAAACTGCACCCTTACTGGGAAGTTTTTCCTTATGTTGAGGTGGAACTTGCTGGGTTTCACCTCTCATCCTGTCCCAGGCAGCACTGACCAGATCCTGGCTCCTTCTCCTTGCCCCCCACCCTCCAGAGATTTGTCACCACCCTTCAGATCCCCTCTCAGGCTTCTCTTCTCCAGGCTAAACAGCCCCAGGGCTCTCAGCCTTTCCTCAGCAGAGATGTTCCAGCCCCTTCAGCATCTCTGCAGCTTTGGGGAAGAGATGGGAAGAAATCCTGATGCTCTCTCTTGGGGAGAGCAGTGGGTGCCTCACTCATTGCAGCTCACCTCACTCACCAGCTATTTGTGATCACCAGGCTCATGCACCATGGGACCAACTCCTCCTCCTCCTCCTGGCTTCACCATGAGGCAAACCTGTCCCAGTGATGTCCCAGTGACACTGACACCCATCCAGGCAGCACCCACAGATACTGCAGCCTCCACTTCTGCCAAGGTTTTGCATCAGAAAATGGCACGAATTTCCAAGCCAATAAAAAGGAACCTGAAATTTCCTCATGAAAGGGGGGAGAAAGAAAAAAAACCCACAGAAGACAAGTGCAGTGTAAAACATCAGTCCTGTTGTTTTCAGCATCTCCCTTGGTGCTTCTGCACTTCCAGCAGCTGAGGAGACATCAAAGACCCCAAATAGGCCAGTGGATTATGATGCCTACAGAGCCCAGTGCTGGAAGCTTGGTCTTGGGTTTGCATTCCTCTGATATTATTCTAATTAGCTGTATTATGATAGTGGTGCCTAGGGGCTCCATTATTTCATTACACCAGGGATGGCTGCTGTATTAATTTTTAAAGGCTTTAAATATTTACTGAAGTCGTTAAGAAGCTGTGATGAGATGCCAAGAGATGCCAAGACCCTTCTTACCAACACATTCAACTGCTTGTAGTGAAGTCCTGCTTTAATCAGGGGCTTTGTCTAGGTGGCTTAGAGACTTAATTTATCACCAGAGCAGGATAATGAGAAAATAAAAACTAGATCTTAACACACTTTCCTCTACCCCTCCCTTCTTTCCAGGCTCAACTTGATTTTCTCCTTTATTTTAATGCAAAGACCATTAAAATCTCCTTTATTTTAATGCAAAGACCATTAAAATCTTTCTTACAGACAGAACAGTGAGACTGATATCTGACTTTCCAGCTCCTGGAAGGTCACTTTGTGGTTTTCCACTGAAAAATTCCCTTCTTACACACAGAAGAGCTTTTATTCTGTGGAGTTCAGACAGAGCAGAAGAGCTGTCTAACAAACTGTGTTTTTAATCATCATTAGATGATCTCCAAGGTGTCATGTAGCTGTCTGAGGCTATTGAAGGCTGCAATGTTTCAGCTAACCTTGGACAGAAGATTAAATATATATGCATGGGCTTGGTTGCTCCATGTCTCTGAAGATACATGTTTCTCTGTCCTGTGTAATTTGGGCTTTCTAAGGTTTATGTAGAGAAATGTCACATTTTCATACCTCAGATGAGAAAGTTCAATAGTCCTGAAGCTCTTTTTCAAACCCTCCACGTTCCCAGTCACTGGGAAAAGCAGAATAAAATACTCCAGTAGTAACCTACCCAGTAAAGACTTCCTAGCTCCTTCCCACTGGTGTTGCTAGTCCCTCTCCCACGAAGCCCAGCAGAATGCAAAGCCACTCATTAAAGCCTAGAGCTTTTAATTAATCAGTGAAAATATTTGCCTTTTTTATTTAGCTACTACTATTCACTTCTCTCCTGAATGTATTCAGACATCAGGCCAAAAGCAGAGTTAGCAGGTAAAGTGCTTTTCAAGTTATATAAATCACAACTCGGGTTTGTTAACTTAGCTGACCCTAATATGGTAATTAACAGAGAATTAATCTCTCTGGAGGAGATATAAAACATATGAAATCAAGACAATCTGGAATCCAGCCCAGGAAAAGGGTTATATAAAGCGGATGTACTGAACCATTTAGTCAACAACTTTGCACTAATCTTTGGAAATAATGTTCTAAATGCTACATTTTAAAGTGCCAGAATAAACTAAAAAAGAAAAAAAAAAAAAAAAAAAAGAAGAGCCCTTTATTCCTAACCCCACGAAGCAGAATCTTAATTACATCCTTGGAATGAGATAATTTCCTATGCATAAACATTGCACAGGTTAAGCATCCTTTTTGCTGGAGGGTTTTGCCACTAGGAATGTTAATTCCTTTAATAAAATCAAAAGCAAAAAGCCCAGACAGATGCTCTCAGTGTTATTGGAATGGCAAGGAACAAATCTGGCTGGAGCATTTAGTGGCCAAATCATTGATTCAGTCTCTCTAGAAAAAAAAAACACAGTTAAAAACTGGAGAGCAGAGACCCAATATTGGAAACCTGGCTGTAAAAATAAAAGCAACACTAAGGAAGGGAAATAAATTCATCAAGAAATGAGAGCAGAGACGAAAAGATGGACTGAGGAGAGCAAGAACCCTCCACAGCAGGACCCACAGGCTCATGCAGAGGGGCTGTCAGCTCAAAAGCATTGAAGCTAAGCAGGAATTTGCTCTTCTCCACCCTCCTTAACTTCCAGGGATCCTCAGATGAGCCTAAAGAAGCAGCTCAAATGAATTTTTAGAGTATGAAGCTGCAGGTCTGTATCCCCTGGAGGGGTGTGACAGTGACTGGGCACCATCTAATCCCCCTTGCCTTGGGAATTCAGAGCTGGGATTCACACGACACAAGGGCAATGGTCCAGACAACAAGGGAAGGCAATTTTCCAGCTGGAATGTAGTGTTTTTTTCCTGTGAGGTCAAATGGATGTCTATGTCTTACAGAAGATAGATGGGTGTATCCTTCAGAAGGCAACTGGTGATTTCTAACCCACTCAGTCACTCCAACAAGCATGGACCAGCTGGACACAAGAAGAAAGCACAAGAATGGGATTAGAGAAGCTGCATTTTTATGCCAGCAGTCTAAATATCCTCCCATCATCACCCACAGAGGCTGAACACACCCCTCCTTGCCCCAAATTCATCCTGAAGACGCCTGAGTCCTTCCAACAGGCACAAACTGAGAGGCTATGCAAGGGAACTGGAGCTTTATTAGGCACTGAACAATTCCCCTGTCATTTAGATCTCTTCTCTGCCCCCAGCATGTGCCACTTCCCCGTGCCTTGGCACCAGGGGTCCAGCATTGCCAGCATTTAGCTCTCAGGGCTCTGACAGATGAACATATTTAGTCTTATAAATAGCAAAACATTTGCGTCAGCCACTCCACGATGTTAATTCCCTAAATTGCCATCTTTTCATTACTCCTTACAAAACATCCCTTCTCCCCCCTCATCAAGGAATGATCTCTTGTGGAAAGGAGATAAATGTGGTTAACAGTCTAATTAATCCTCACGTTACATCCTAGTTTCTTAGAAGGGGATACTTCCAAGTTGCAGAAGGCAAAGAAAACCAATTAAATAGGAGTTTAAATAGGAGTTTAAATAGGAGATCCCCTTGAAAACCAAACCCAGTTGTGATTTTCTGGCTGCTTGTTGCAATCCTTCAGACTTACTGCTTCCATCCATAGCATTTCCATTCTGATTTCTCAGGAGAAGCTTGCAAAGACAACAGTCCTCTCCCCATGAAGCCAGGGATTTCCATCCTAAGGGAAGAAGTTTCTTTGCTCCTACTGCTGGACAAACTTCCCTTGACTCTCCCTGTCACAACACAGGAATTTACTGCACCCCAGAATAAACTTTACACACAAGTGGCCACACACAGCAAAAACTTACTGGATTTTCTACCATGTCACCCATTCTTATAACCACTGTGGTTATTTATTCTCATTTATCCTCATTTTCTGCTCTGGACTCCATCTTTGGAGGTCCCTTCCAAGCCCTGCCATGCTGTGATTCCATGGGAGGGGCAGATCATCAGGTAACTAGTGGGATATTTCCCAGGGCATTCAAGTAGCAATTAATTTGTTAATGATGCTGCAGTGCTCTGAAGAGGTAAATAGCTGTAACTGCTGGGTACTCTAATTAAGAAATTGCTAGACTCAGATAAACTGAAAAACAAAATTTCCTATCAGTAATTGCTACAGAGCTGTTCACCTTCCATCTGTGGATGCTGTTCTTCCAGCAGCTATTGATTGCACAGCAGTAAGCTGGAGAAGATTTCATCCTGAAATGCTAGCAGGAGAAATACTTGGGTTTATTGAATCCAATAAACACCTTGCTTTGACTTCAGAGGGTCCCTGTCTTGAGAAACTAAAACTTGCTAGCATTTCTGTGTCTTTAGCAGGCTAATTAAGCCTGTTTTTTCCTTAGTGGGAAGATCACAGTACAAAAAAGAAGCAGCACCTCCTAAATTTTCATAGTTTTGAGAAACCCACAATGCTGTGTAGCAGGTAATTTAATTTGACAGCTTGAGGGCGTTGCCCGAAGCACAACCAAAAATGACAAACCTGTCTACCCTGAAGCCTGGGTATTGCCACGAGAAATAAATGAAATTGAACATGGATTCAAGGTGATATTTCACCCTGGAGACACCTCTAGGTAGTCAAAGAGAAACCTGGAGATCTAAGAACAAGCAGATCCAAGCCAGTGACTGATCCCTCTTCTCCATTCAACACCCGTGGTAGTAATGAGACCTTGGTTGAAAAATAAACAAGCTACATAATTAGTCTGCTAGCTGGAGGCTCCTTTAAAGAGCACCAGTCACTCACATCCCACATCCCTTTCATTCCAGTCAGGCACAGAGTCCTGCTCAGTGCCATCACAGAGAAATGCCAACTCCCATCAGCAGAGGGAAGTGCAATAGTGTTTACAACAGTGTAAGGAATCTCATCATGTTTGCTATCTGCTGCCTCAATTCTAGCTGTGTTTCCACTTTGCATTTGAGCCTTGGCAGCCACAGAATTCTGCTTAGCAACTCTGTGAGGAGATCACTCCAAACTCTCGTGGAACTTCAAGTGAAGCAGGCAGGTGTTGGAAGAGCTTCCAGATCACAACTGCACGAGTCAAGGGCAACACCTCACAAAAGGTGAGTGTTCCAGGTTATCAGAGAGGAAAGGAAAAGAAAAATATCATCCCATACCTCAGGGGAATGCACACCCTTTAGCTACTGCAGGTTCCTGGCTGCCTTGCTAACAGATGACAGGAGCTACAGATGGAAAAGGTGGGAGGGAGTTGCATGGAAAGCTGTCCAGCTCTTAGGCTTCCCAGACTGTCAACAGCTCTTCTCTGTTGCTCTTTGGGAAGTTTGTTCCATTTCCCTAGGAAGAATTGTTCAGAGCTTTAATTAAACAACATTGAAACAGAAAACAAAAACACTGGAGTTCTCTGCTCCTGGGTTCAGTGAGGAGCATGTTATTGACCCCAGCAGCTGAATGGATCTGCTCCTGGGTGCCCTGCTCTGGCACCTCCAGAGCTGCCTTTGAACCCCTGACACTGTGATGGTGTGAAACCAAACTGAAAAGAGAGTCATGAGGCTTGACAGAGACCCAGAGCCTAAGCCAACATCTCACCAAGGCCCCAAGCCTCCTGAGCCTTCAGCAATAATGAAATGGCATCCTGCACAACACAAGTGAGAGCCACTGCAGCTCTGCTTCCAGTGGGGGGACACGTGCCTGGCACGAGGCCAGGTAGCAGGAGTGCACAAATGCACCCTGAGAGGAGGATCAATGGGAATGGAATCCCATCTACTAATCAAAAGAGACTGAGGGATTAACATTCACCAGGAAATGTCTGCTCAAAGTGGTCAGAGCTTATTGATAAAGATGGCTTTGTTTTAATTATGATACCAAAATACCAATGCCAGGGCTAATTTTAGCTGCAAATAATTTGTTATTGATGATGTGTCTGCCTGAATTGTTTTAACCTGCCCTGGAATGTTGGGTTTTGAACTAGATCAGCCAGTGTGGATTGGGTTTTTATACTACAAGGAGACCACATTCTCATGCTGTCTTCATCCTCCAGGCATGGGCTGACCATAATTCCTCATTTTCCTCTTGCACTCAGTGCATTTCTTGATGGCAATTCCAAACCTCTCTGTCTCTTTACTAAACCAAACCTATTTGTTTGACCTTTTAACCTGGCTCAGCCCTTAACTGGGCTCTGAAACAGGGAGATCCTTTCCTCTGAGGTAAGACACCGAGGTGTCAGTGCAAGTCCCTCAGGCAGGGCTGGGAGGCAGAGCTCTCAGATGTACCTGTTGACTTGGCCAAGGTGCTCAGTGAAGCCCTGGGGCTCAAACTCCCACTCACCCCCTTGCTGTGGGGAGGCTGAGCAGCAGGAGGAGGCAGGGCTGGGTGCTTCACTGCAGAGGGGAGTGCAAAACCATCTTCCCAGTTCCCTTCATGCTGGGTTTTCCTCACTCACCAAAAGCAGCTGCAGAGTTCTGCTGCAAAAGCAAAGACAGCACACCTCAGGCTCTGCAAGATCCTGGGGAAAAATGAGGATCCTCTGGCTTAATTTCACCCAAACTTGGGCTCAGATCTAGATTGACAACTAACTTGTGGAGTTTCTGTCTGTCCCAGGGATGCAGATGCTGGGACTGGATGCTTTCAAGGTGGGATTTCACTTCAAAGCCCGGGCTTGACTTCTCTGGCAAGCACTTGGTTGCCTCCCTCTCCCTGCTGCAGAGCTGCCAGTCCAACCTCACCCCTGCTCCTTTCCCAGGCCTGCTGAGAGGTCTTTCTTCATACCTTGGCAGTACAAAGCACAGGGCCTATTCTCCTCCCACCCACTTCTCTGCAATCAGCTGGTGCAACTGTGACTCATCCATCTCCACCAGAGACCCATTCAAGGAGTTTAGCAGCTGATCTCCCAGGAGCAGTGGAAAGATTGCCATTTTCCTTCTCTTCTTCCCTTGGCTTAGAAGAAGATGGAGTCTTTCTATCAGCCAGCAGCAGAGATAAGATGGGTCTATGTGGGAGAACTGGTCTTCTCCCCAGTACAGAGGGTCTGGATGATTAGAATTCCATAGGAGAAGTGATACAGACAGGAAAAAAAACCCTCCTTCCTATGGAAAGTGCTGAGACTTTGGAGAAAGAGATTGGTTATAGGTTGGAAGGAAAGAGAATGAAGATATGGAGACAAGAGCCAGGGAATGAAGGAAGAAAACAGATGATCCAGCTTCATCTACCAAAAAACAGAGCAATTAAAAGTCCTCCTAAAACGTAGGGGCTACAGATATCAGTAAAAATATGATCTTTCTGCATCACTTCAGTTGCTTGCAGGGATTTGTTCAGTAGTCAAGAGCTGAACAAGCTTCCAGAACTTAAAAAGAGGGAAAAGGCAGGGGATGAGCTATGAGGAGGTGTTTCTGAGGTGGAAGAGAAAGCAAAGCAAGAAAGATGCCTGGTGGAGCTTTGGTACCTTCAGCCTCCCTGTTTTCAGGCAGCAACATCTCCACTGTGCTCTGTCCAGCTGCCTTTTGCCAGCCCAGCTCCACCACAGCAGCAAGCAGCAGATCCTCCAGTGGCACAGAGGGGATTCTTACTGGGAAAGACACCAAATGTTTTCATCTGCTGTGGTGAAGAGATAAAAACTGGTTTCATTTGTTTTCACTCTTCTTCTATACATTGAATAAATGGAATTTCCAGTTTTATAAAAAAAAAATAAAATATTTCTATTAAAAAGTGCTAAGAAAATTAAGAAACCCTTTTTTTTTTAATATAAAAAAGTCTTGCCTAAGATGTTCTGCAGCCCCCAAGCCAGGTTTTCTGAATGCTTTCAGCCAGGAAGGCACTGTGACATTTACAAAGTGAAGTGAAATACTGAGAGCATTCTATGCCCTCAAGTCTGCTGGTATGTGCATTATCATCTATCTCAGCACTGGAAAAACAAAGGAAAACAAACCAAAAAAAAAAAAAAAAAAGAAAAAAATACAAACTTTCTTCTTTTTTTCCTCCCTGAAACAATTGAAAATTTAAAAACACATTTCAAAGCAAACCCCTGAACTTTCCAATAGATTATGGAATACTTCATTTCCAGCCTTTTCTCAAAACTAATTTTAAGACCCAATGCTTCCCACAGACTGATGTTAAGTGGAAAAAAAAAATTAATTAACAAATATTTCACTGTGTGTGTGGGGAGATTCATTCTTATATTCAAAAATAATCCTCATTCCAGCTCTTATACACCAAATATTCTATTTACTCACAGGGGATTTTATTTCCTGAGATTACCATACATTTAGGAAGGTTTTCTGAAGGTTCTCCCCTCAAGTGGCAAGAAATTTGTTTAGAGCTCAGCAAGGACAATGAATCATTCAAGTGACTTCTTTCCATTGTACATTACTTTGTATTCATCAGCAGAGAATTTCATTTTCCTTCACACAGCTTTGTTCAAGTTTCCACAAGTCTTGCCTAGGCATAGTAATTCTGTTTTTCTTTTTTTTTTTTTTTTACCCTCTTTATTACTTTGTTGATCATTAAACCAATGATCTGGAATAAAAGGATGTATTTAACACTGATTTGGGGCTTACAGGAGATTTGTTGAGACTTGACAAAGACTCATAAACAAAATGAGCTCAACGTTGTTCTGAAAATGAAAAAGGAAGGACTTTTTATTCTGAAAAATGAAAAAGGAAGGACTTTTTATTATGAAAATGAAAAAGGAAGGACTTTCCATTCTTCCTCAGCAGTTCCATTGCTCCAGACTGGAAGAGCCAACATTTTTTAGGTGAGTAATTTAGATTTCTGATAAGAACCAACCCCCCTGACCTGCAAATCCTACCAAGGAGTGATTGTTGATTTGCTCATTACCAGAAACACTTCATCCCTTTGGGAATCAACTTCCAAACCCTGGTCTCTCTCCCCACCCTGGAAGAGCTATCAAGGCACAAAGACACAACTGAAAGTGTTGTCTGCAAAAGAACTGCTGGTGAATAATGGCAATTTGGTGAATAATGGTAATTTCCTTTACCAAAATGTCCTGTATTTTATTTTTCCCCTCTTCATGTGCATCCACCATGTCTGCCAACACCAGAAACTTACATATTCCTTTAAGAGAAGCTGTGTTCCCATCAAGGCACCCACACAAAGCACTAAATGTCTCCTCCAAACAACAGGTAGCACATATCTGAACCACTGCAGAGATCTAAGCAATCTCTGAGCAAGAAAAGGGGCAAGAAAAGAATGATTCTGCTTGGGGAAAGGAGTCTACCCAACACTGGGGGGATGTCCTGGTGCATCCTGGCACCAGGCTAAGGCAGCTGGAGTGTTTTCCAAGCTGACTCATGGGATTTGCAGCCTCAGAGCTCAAATGCAAACCTGAATGACACAGGCAGGAGGACTTCACATGATCCCCCCTGTAAAAAAACCATGCTCACTATGCCATGCACCTTAGGAAACCTGAAGACAAGTGGCAAGGGCATCTGAAGGAGAGGGCTGAGGCTCAGGATGTCCGTGTTCTGCTCCATATTTTGACACCTGCAGTGTAAATGTTCCTCAGCTATTTGTCCATGCTCCTGTTTAAACAAGGAGGAAAGTCTGAGCATGGTCTGTCTATCCTAAAATAAGCATTTTCAAACCACTGTGTTGTGCCTTAGGAGCATCTGCTTTGCTGCCCTGCCCACGAGAAGAAAGCTGGGGGCTGCTCTGGATGAAGTTGATTCCAATGCGGATCACTAAAGCAAAACAAATTAAATTCCACCCATTACCATGCTAATGAGACCATCAGCCCTGCCACACATGCACTGTGGCTGAATGACCACGTCCATTTATCAAATTCATTACAATGGTAACTACTCATCACCAAGCTTCACTCCACCACTCACACTGTGGAGCTACTGGTATATACTGATTTTAGATCATGTGTCTGTCTGAAGACTAAGAAATGCTGTTCTTTCCAGCCAGAATAGGCTGCAGGCATTCTGTTGCCAACCATAACATATAAAAGAACCTATAAAATTACAGTCACACACTAAGGCATATGTCTCACATTTAACTTAATGTTTATCTTGTCAGGATATCCAGCTAGACCATGCCAACATTTTGTTTCATTCATGCTGCCTTCAAAATCAGCTGTTGCTGAGGGAGGAAAAAGGGAAAGAAAATGCAAGAGCATTATACAAATATACAATTTTAAACAAGAAGGAGACCAAAATTCAAGTTAGTCTCCCCAAAAATGGAAGTGTTGTAGAAAAGACTCCATCAGGAGCAGCATTCACCTTTCCTCTGCCACGGGGTGAAGTCATCACCCCCAATTTCATCGGGAAAACAATGATTCTAAGATCTGTACTTTGCATATTTGCAATGGAAAGAGGTCTCTTCTACTTCTGATGAACCTTATTCCAATGAAAGATTTTTTTTTGCTGCAGAGAAAGACACCTTGACATGCTCCAGACCCAGCATCAGCCATTTCTGAGGAACACACTGGTGGCAAAAATCATTTGCAACGAGACAGAGGCAAAAGAGTGAAATGGCAGCTACTTCTTCCCCAAATTATCTACAATAGCTGCATTTCCTTCACATTAAGAAAAACATTTTGTGATAAAAAAACAACTTACCCACCTAAATAATTCATGGTGGTGAATTATTTAGAGAGATGGGGACCCAGTATGTTTACAAGTCCCAAGCTGTTTTACAAAAGAGGAAACATCTCTATAATTGGTCCTCAAACTCTTCTTTAAATGTTCTTGTGCTGAGAGGTTTCTGATTACCAGTGGCAAAGCTTTTCTAAACCCAGCTTTTGGTGGGAAGATGGGATGAAGAGGGAAATGACTGAGGAAGGTGAACTTTTCACTGTCATTGGTGATTACTGCTGCTGAACAGCTGATTCTTCTCCAAGCCATCCTTCAAGGCTTGACTTAGCTCAGGTGTGGCAACACTTGTGTCTCCAAACACAAATCACTGACCCTGGAAGCTCCTGCTGATCTAGTCCTGATCATTCAAAAGTTTTTTACAGGTCACCCAGTTTTCCTTAGAGATGAGTTGGTCAATTTGCCTTTCCTGGTGCTTCCCTTTCTCCAGAGTAACCTCAGCCCAGAGAAGTCCACCCAAGAGGCAGCCACACAGGAGAAATAACCTCTGTGCTCTGCCTGGCCTGGCTCCAACTGACCCCATCACTCCAAGGTGAGACCCAGGGGAGATGGATGTCCTTGGGTTCACTGGTTGTAACACAGCACAGAAGAAAAAGGGGCAGAAGTGAAGCTGAGGGGCACTGAGGACTCACCTCTGGGCTGTCTTCACTTAGCTATGTCTTCACACAGCACAGTGCCAGTTTCTGCTCTCAGGGGAGCACCTCCACGTGGATGGTGAGCAGGCAGCTGGCTTTGGGGAGGGTGGCAAGGCAGGAATTGCTGCTACAGCCACCTGAATTCCTCCTACCTGCAGGGGCAGTGACCCAAACAGCTACAGTCATGCCCTTGCCCACTCCTGTCCCAGCCCCAGTTGTCTCTATTCAAACTCCCACCTCAGGCAGGGCTTCTTACACAGAATGGATTTCAAAGGAGACCATTCAGCTCTTGCTTCCCCATCTTCACTCTTTTCAACACCACGTTGTGTTTGTGTCCTTTGTCTGGAGACAACTTCCCATCACTTGTGTCCAACACAGTCAGTTCACTCCCTCTTTTCATGAAGCACTTTTCTTCATCTCCAGTGTGTTCCTCATCTTCAGTCTAGCAGCTGATAATGCAGCAGGTGCCTCACATTTCACTGCTGATGCTGGCAATAGACTGTCCCCACTTCATCCAACTCACCTATTGCAGGCTCCCCCATCACAACTGGGCCACTCTCTGCTTATTGTCACGGAGACTTCAAAGTTCACAGCAGAAAAAAAAATCTCCACGTACCTGCTACATCAAATTTCTGCCTCAGAAAGCCCAAGCTGAGAGGTTGGGAGTGACTTGGGAGGCTGCAGACAAAGCTGGATCAATCTCTTTGAGCACAAACGACAACTCTGAGGCTCATAATTCAGCACAGATCTTGACATCTGCTGTTTATCCCCAAGCAGGAGCACAGAGCAGAGGAACAGAGTAGCCATGGTTACCCTCCTGTCCCTGCTGCAGGTCACTCCCACCTCACTGGGTGCTCCCATGATCCTGGAGCCCCACCCTAGGCCAAACTGGCCTCCCAGGTCATCCTACATCACCTGTCCTCAGCCTACCTAGTCTGTTTGTGGTTCTGGAGAATGATTAACTTGCCAAGGACACTCATTAACTTGCTAGGAGGGGCCTTGCAGGTCTGAGGTAGAGCTTGGTGGTCACCCACGTGGCTCAGCAGGGAGCATAGCTGATCCAAAGAGAGGAGAACCATTCCCACCCCTCCAGAGCCCACGTGCACCACTGCAGGCAAAGAGGGTTGTGCTGTTGGGTATTTTTAGTGCAATGAGCAGTGACTTATTTCTGCCTTCCAATTGCTGCTGCTGAGTTATCCCACCTTCTGTTTCTTGAACAGGGGGTTATGATGATTAGCTACACCCAACCAGTGAGCTCCTCAGCACTAATGTCACCCTCTGCCAACGCCAGTCACCTGAACAAGGCCCAATTTACAGTGTTGCTAAAAATTAACAGAAGTCTGCTGATCATTCCTCACCAGTTTTGGGGTTTGGTTGGGTTGTTTTTTTTTGCTGGTGAGGTTTTTTTTCCACCATCTTTGCAGATAAAAGATGCAACCCAAAATGTGTTCCTACCATAAGAAGACAGAACACACTGTAGGGCTGGTCACGTTGCCTCTGGAGTTATCATTCCTCTCCTTTCTGGGCCAAAAGTGTGCACAAAAAAAAACCCAAACAAAGAGTAGCCTTGCTGAAATAATGTCTCTAATGACAGGTGGGCAAATAAACTGAATAGTTCTGTGCTGCTGTGCAGTGGAGAACAGATTTGTGAGTGCAGGGGATGTTGGAAAAGTCACTTTGCAGCAGCAGATGCTGCTCAGCTCTGCTGAAATCCATCTGCCTTGTCCCACAGAGATCCTCATGTCTTAAGAAGTGGGATACCTGGGTCCTGAGAGCACAGAAGAGCTGTGCAGATGCAAGTCAGAACCTGCAGAACTCAGGCACTCGGTCCCAGGGAGGGGAGCAGTTGCCACAGGAATTGGCACCCAGCAAATCCAGCATCATAGTTCAAATCTCAGTCCTCTGCAGAAGCCAAAATACCAACTCAGCACCCAAATTCTGCCAGGCCACATCAATTCGGAGCAGTGGTTTGCAAAGAGACCTGATTTTCCCTGTCTGTGTGTTGCTCTGTGCTTCCCCATCACCTCAAAACAAATGAGAGGCTTCCTCAGGCAAACAAAATCACCTCAGCTGTTGTTTGAAGCAGACATCCCCCAAACTGCCATTCACCAGCCCATGAGGTTGTACCATCTACAAGCAAAGCCACTGAGAAGAACCAGAGGCTGTGAATGAAAAGGGGGAGGTGGTAATACCATGGGATGGACATTTTCCTGCTGAAACAATCTCACTCCAAGAGTGAGAGGGAAATGTTGGTTATTTTTTCTGTTCCTTCTGGAGTCACTCTCAGAAAACAGTGCTGCTTTTCCCACAGTGGTTTTGGCAACAGGAGCTGACAACCTGACAGAGACAGAAACAACATTTCACTCCAGCCACATCCTCCAAGCACCACTCATGTTCTTTTGGGCTCTGAAAAAAAGCAAGGGCACGCTGCTTTCTAGCCTCAGAAAGAAATGGGACCTGAAATTACACATCAGAAGGTGCAGGCAGAGCCAGATGCTTTCCCAGTTGTGCAGAGCTGGATGGGAACAGGAGAGATTTGTTTGCCCAACTAGTTGGACAAAGAACCTGCTGTTCCCCAGGCTGCTGCTGGTAGCACAACCAGGCCCTGCCAGTAAGTGCCAGTAAGACAGTCCTGCTTGTCACTGTGCTGCTTGCTCTGAATCCTTAAAGCCCTGCTGCTGGCAGGGTGGAATCTGGAATTTCTGTGCAGGACAGACAGATATCAACTTCATCAGAGCACCACTGCCATGCATTATCAACACCAGCCTGTCACATCATCAGTAGTAGCTCTAATTCCACTTTTAAAGTCCCATAGGATGCAAGGGCTGATCTAACCATGATGACACCAGACAGTTATGAATATAGATAAATACAGATGCTAGGCATAGATCAGAAAGTTTAAAAGCAAGGATTTAGTAGCAGCAGAGGGTTAAACTGCTGCTCAGACTGTCTCATGCCTAGGATCCTAGGGATGAGAGGACACAACAAGCATCAAGAACACATCAGGATGCTGCATCTACCCACAGTGCCTCACATGCCAGGAGAAGTAAAGTTTGTGGATTCCTCTGTGTCCACTGAAAATGAAGATCAGCAAAACCAGACTCATTTTTGACCTGGCACAGCCAGAAAATATGGTTTCTGTCATTATTGAAACACAGCCACATCTTTGGAGGGCTCCAGAGGAGAAGAAACCACACCAAGGTATTTCTGAACCCAAGAGGAAAGCAGAAATGCCATGAGTTCTCTGGCAGATTTGTAGGAGGACCAGAGAGAGCTCCCACCCAAGGAATTCTCTTTTGCCCTGGGATAATGCAGGGACATCAGCAGCATCTGAGTGTAAAAAAAGGAAAGGAATTCTGCCTTCTACACTTCCTTTGGATGCTGCAATAAATGGAAGAAGTCAAAACTGCTGAATAACAGAGTCCTTNCTGTAAACATTAGGTGTTATCTCTGCTAGAAGCAGAGACTGTCTGCAAAACATGCCTCCAACTCCAGAAAGTGCAGTTAGTTAGAAACTTAAGCTAAAAAGCAAAATCACTGAACTGAATTTGCTTGCTTTTCACCCAAACCAGGACAATTGCAGACACTAATAATGGGATTAGAGACAGAATAAAATCATCTCTTCTTGGATTTGGAAGATTTGGGAGAAGCCAACTTCTGACTCACTAGCCTGACGAGTCGAGCTCAGCCCATGTGATGGTGGTGACCTTCTGGAGGAGGACTGGGATGGGCCCAGCAGCCACAACTGCTCTGGGCAGGCTCACCCAGTGCCTACTGGAGCAGTGGCACCAAAGCTCGTGCTCCATGGCAGGCTCTGGAGTCTCTGCAGGTGGACACAGAGCTCAACACTACCCAAGCACGGGGATGATTTGCACTTCAGGAGAGCCTGGCTAGACCAGGCTGAGCCCTCAAGAAGATTAATAATGGCCAAAAAAAAAGTTATTTCCTCATCTGGTAAGGGTGGGCCACAATTCCTGCTCATGCCAAGGGGACCAAACAGACAGAGAATGGCCAAGCTCAATGTCAAGATCTCACTAGGCACTGGGAAAACTTTTTCTTTCCCATGGTTACGTGTTTGTCTCATTAAGCAGCAAATCCAGCCAATCACCACCCAGTGTAAAGGGGAAAAAAAAGACAATATTGCAACAGGGAATATCACAGAGTGTGGTCACTGAAGGGAGGAAGGAACAGTAGCTTACACACAGCCTCAAAAGCAAATGAATAGCACTGTTAAACAAAATGCAAGGTACAAAAGTCATCATCAAATCATCTCTTGCCTCGGGTTACTGTCAAAAATAAAAAAGCCCTGGTTGCAGAAAATCTTGTCTCAACCTGTTGAGAAACACTGACTTTTGCACAGCACCTATTGTGTAAGTCTTTGTTTTTTCTGAGCAGCAACCACAGTGGGTGACCAATGAAACTAAGGCCAGGAATTTTAAAGATGGGCAGTGAAATTAGGTACAAAAATGAGTTTGTTTTCCTTAGCACAGTGCTAGTGAACAGCAGCAAGTGGGCATCAAGAGACCAGCTCAGAACAGCCATGCAGAAAGCAAAGCTGTGTTCCTTTCCAGTACTCCTCAAGAAAACCAGAATACAGCAAGCCATAAGGAAAATGAAAAACTCTCCTAAGCAATTTCAGCAAGGAAAAGGAGGAAGGGGGGGGAACAGTGAGCATTAAAACTCATTTCTCTGAGGTCAGGAGCATCCTTGCTGTTTCCACTGATAGCAGAGAGTGCACAGAGAGTGGATTTCTGCCAAAGCAGTGCTTGTGGCAACATCAACCTTCCCTGCCTTTCCCAGAATCATTCCTAGGAGAAGTTTTGCAGCTCTGTGGCAATCAGAAGTCCGTGTGTGAGTTCTGCCTTCCCTGTTATCATCTCCTCACAGCTAGCAGCACAGTCAGACTATGTAAGAATACTTGCCTGGTGTTCCTGTGTCACCCCCAAAGTCCTCTGACCTTCAGTCCTTTGCTGGCACTGCTGAGAGGATCAGTGCTCCACGATGTGCCCCCTGATGATGCACTTCACATCTCTGCCACACCTACAATTATTCCCTTAATGGCATCTCAGTGCCAGGCTCAAGATTGGCTTTGTGCTCTTTTTACAGGCATTTTTTTCCTGGCACTTTTAGTCCCTCTCTGTTATTACAAAGGAGAAGTTGCAAGATTGCAATATTCACTATCTGAAGCAGGCACCAAATCTGAAATGCAGTGTAATGTGGCCGGGCAAGTCTAGTGCCCTGAGCACTGTACAGTGCCTCAGTTTAATTAATCCAAGCATAAAAATCATCCTTTGCTGTTAAACTTAAGTGTCTGTGAGCACTGATATGGACCAAACAGCTCCTTGTGGAGAAAACCTGTTGTGATGATGTCAGGTTCCTAAGGAAATTATTTTGCAGAACAAACCACTACTTCCAAACAGTTGCCTGTGTTTTCTTTTTCTGTCCCTCAGCCTATCAAGGGGTGGAGGAGAATTCCCAGGTAATTTTTCCAACACTTTCTCATAAGGATTGTGTGTGAGGTCCTGCCTGCACAAATTCCTTCTCCTGTACCTTGCAGGAGGATGTTTATAATCCGAGAGAAAAGGCAAATTCTGCTTTCTGCTCTATAATCCCAATTTTTTTTCCAGTTCCTGCTGATTTTAGGAGGCTCTGCAGACAAGCAGCAAACCATAGGACTGGGACCAAACAGCTGGGTGATTTTCAGATCAGGTTTAACATGACAGGTGCCTGTTAATCCTGACTGTATTACCTGCTCTGGGTCACAGCCAGGCTGTCCCCACAGCATCATCAGGAGGCAGAATTCTCACTGTATCAGCTGTATCACACAAAAGCCTCCCATCCAAATCCTCCTCAGCATTAAAGCCAGTGGCATCTCCGGCCACACGGACTAGGATGATTTACAGAGCACAGGGGAAGATCAGGACACCAGCCTGGGAGAACCAGGGCTTTAGAGGAGGTAGAAACAGCAGCAGCAGCTGCTCCTCACTGCTGAGCAAGGAAATCCATCCATCCATCCAGTGGAAAGAGCTCCCTGCAGTTATTACCTTGCAAACACTGCTTGCCTTAAACTTCTCATTCTGTCCCTCTTGGTGGTCCTCAGCCATGCACACGACTCACCTGCATCCATCTGCCTGCACAAGGACTCCACAGCTTTGGATGCCTCTGCTTTTCAGGTGACAAAAGACTGTCCCCACACACCTCTGCCTTCCAGCTGCTCTTCCAACCTTGCTACACGTACCCAGCACATCCAGACCAAGTGAGCAGCTCTTCCCAACTGGCCATCACACAGACACCTCCAAGAAAATTTCCTTTTTTGCCTTCTTTTCGATTTGTGGAGGTTTAAGAGTGGTATTTTGGCAAATAAATATAGATATCCATAGTTAAGACTGTGTTGTGACTAATTATTCAGGCTGGCTTTAAAGCACTTCCAGTAAACGTGTCAGTTGTGAAGTACAGGGAGGTTTCTGCTTGTGGCTGTTCAAACACATCCCTGGTTTCCAGCTCTCTGCTGGCTATGAGGAGGGATGTTTGTGGAGTGAGCAGAGTCAGGAGTGTGCTGTCGCATGATTTGGGGGGTTATTTTTTTGGGGGGGTTATTAATGACTATGTCAACCTTTGCTCTGCTGCTGCTGCTGTCCACTTTTATTTGGGAAGCCCAGCCACNCACCCAACCTCAAACCTTCTGAACAGTCTCTTCTATGGATGTTTTCCACATGGGCAGATCTACCTGGCAGTGCTTGAAGGACTGGAGTTGAGAATCTCTGTAGCTCTAAGGTTCATTAAGCTCCAAAACCATTGAAATTCCTCCTTCTTCCTGCTCCATCAAACAGCCTAAAGAGATTCTCCTCAGTTTTTGTTTTTGTTTTCTTCTAGTGAGAGGGAGGAGGAGGAGGAGGAGAGGAGGAGGAGGAGGATGCTGGCGGTGATGCCGTTACTATGGTTACCCAACTCGGCGCCGCCGCTCGGTGCAACAGCTGCCCCAGCACCCAGATCTGCTCAGCACCCACGGGCACAGGTATTTCAGCCCACACCCCTCCAGAGGGGCGGAGGGTGGAGGTCACTCCACCTTGGGGCTGCAGGGAAACAGCTGGAGAGAGGCAGCCAAAATCTGTGTCTTGCAGGATGCTGGGTGAAGGGCTCCCTGCCCTGCAAAGGTCAAGCAGCAGCTTCTAGGAGGCCAGAGGTGCATTTGGCAGGGGTGCTTTGCATTTGTAGAGGGAGGTGGGTGAATAAAGAGCAAAGCTGAGGAGGGGAATCAATATCAGTTTTCCTGGTTGGATGCAACTTGAAACTTTTTCCTCTTTGAACCTGAAGGTTAACCCTCTTTCTTGAAAACAGGACTTGGATTTGATCACCTTCTTGTGTCAAGGTGGTTTTCTGCATAAAGAAATTCCCTTCTAAGTGAGTTTCTTGGGAGAGAAAGATGCTTCTTAGCATGAAAAAAAACCTTTCTGAAAGGAGCCCTCTTACACAGCCCAGGACACTAATACTTTCATGTCTAATTGTATGAAGCAAACAAGCTGAACGTTGCCTTTCTCTTGGGATCTGAAAACAAGAAAGGAAAAAGACCTCGGGCAGGATGGACTGCCACAGGATCAAAATCCTAACTGAGAGAGACATGTGAAATCAAGGCATTCAGTTGCCATTTACCCATCAAATGCACATGTCAGGAGGCTCCCATTTTGCACTGGAACATCACAAGGTCACGAGAATCCAATGTCATTTCCAAGCAGAAATGTCAGTGCAAAGCTGCAGGATGCTCACAAGCCATGGCAGCTCTTTCAGGAGCTGCTGCTGTTTGCAGGCCATGGGGAAAAACCTGTCTAAAACCTGCTGGAAAAGGAAAATAAATGGTGGAGGCTTTCCAAAGAGATTCCTACTGCCCTTGGGTGCTGCAGACAGCATCAACCCACCAGCTTGAGGCACCAAGAGGTTGCACTGGGTGATGTTTCCTGGAGAAACAGTCATGAGATGTGCTGGAGGTGCCTCTTCCCAAGGGATTCTAGAAGCAGGTGCCTCTGCCTTCATGCTGTGGTTTGTACAGAGCCATTTTCTCATTGCTATGGGAGAACCTGGAACCATCCAGCTAAGGAGCAAGATGTGCCAGCCAGCATACGTTGGCAAGACTTCCTTGGAATAGCTTCCAATTTTCTAGCCTCCACGTATCTCACCAAATGAGTTGTCACAGAAATCATTCCCCTTATAGGTTTTTTAATTAAGAACCTTTTAGGCAACAATTTACTGTCCATCCCAGGCTATATGGAATAGTTGACTCAAAAGGCCTTTAAAAAAAAATAAATAAAGAAGGTGTTATCTACTTTAATCTTTAAATGTCATGCATGTAAAATTAGAGAGTCCTCTGAACCTTTTCTCAAGAGCTAAAAAAAGAATATTTGGTGCATGTGTGGCCCAGGGAATTCCCTGCTGTGGTGTTGGGTGCAGGGGGAGAAGATCTCATTGATGGAATGGTGGTGAGCAAATCACTCACTGCCAGCAAAACCCACAGTTCTTCTGAATAGATCCCTGAAACCACCACCAGAGCTGATTTCTGCTAAATCAGGGAGCACACTGCAAAATTTATCTGCTCAAGTGCATGCAACCAGCTTGTGAGATTCTATTTTCTCACTTTGTTAACTAGGGTGAGGGTTTTTTTGAGAGCTGCATCTCTGATTTCAAGAGCACACATGAGACTAGCAGAAGAGAGCTGGCCCCTTTGGCTCAGCATGGCTGTTACACCACTGAAAGTGTGCCCACTTGCAACCTCTCCCTGGCATCAATCCACCCTTAGGAACCTGCAGAGCCCAGTGAAACCAGTGGCTCTTACACCTCTCTGTCTTCAGCTGTGCCAAGGGAGCACAAAGGGGATGAATGCTCTAAGAAAACAACCAACCAACCCCACAAACAGAAAGAAAAGGTGGAAAAAAATATTAATTTGGCCTCAGTCATGCATTTTCTTGCTTTAAATACTGAAAGGTGAATCAACTTAACCTACCTCAGAGTGCTACAACAGATCAGTGAACAGATTCCTTGTGTCTCTTCCTTCCCCTGCTGTTAGAAGTCACCAAGGTTGGCTAACTGGGGTGTACCTGTCAACAACATCCCAAGGCCAAGGCAAATCCCATCCCAAACTCTTGTTTGGAAAAGCTGTCCCACTCAATCAGAGTTCTGATGCCTGTCAGGGAAGATGAAAAGCAAAACCTCCCTCTTCCAGAAACACCTTCTTAGCATCCACACAGTCTGAGGTTTCACCAGTGGAGATGCCTGTGTGGCTGCTCAGCTGCTGAATATTCCCAGACAGGTTGAAATGTCAACAGCACAGCCATCCTTGGTCATACTTAGTGGCCAAGACTTGGCACAGGCAGCAAATGTCATATTCTGTGTTCTTTATGCAGAGCCTTTGGGTTATCTAATCATATCCTGGAGCAGATACTCCCATTAGGTAGCAGGATACTTAACAGATGCTCAGTGGAGCAGTCCAGCCCTCAGGGCCACACTGGACTGGGAATCATTTCTACATGCTGTGGACTCTGTTTCACTCTGCTACCCTGTAATAGTCACTCAACCAATTCCACTAAGAGCAGGATTTGGGAAAAAAAAAAAAAAAAAGCTTTAAATTAATTGAAATAAGCTCAGAACTGCAAACTTCCCCAGGTATTTGAATGTCAGCACATAAAGCTTGACATGATGAGGTACAAGTGTGTGAATTAAACACACACAGAGGACAGGGGAGTGTGTCTCAGGCAAGCTGCCTGCCCTCTGTGGCAGGGAAAGCCCATCTCTAAGCTCCCACCTGAAGCACCCAATGAGTATTCACAGGCAGAAGGCACATTCTGGTTGCAACAGCTTTCTTCAAGCTGTGGGACACAGCCTGCAGCACAGCAACCCTGTGGGCAGTGCAGCACAGGAGTGTGACACCACCAAGGTGGGCAGGGAGCAGAAGGGAGGGCCACATGTGTGCTCCAGGCTACCAGCAGGAGACTCAACTGCTCTGTACTTAATGGACACAGAAAGGTCAGCCTCTCTCTTGATTAACTGAGAAGCTTAATTTACCTCGTGGTTTTCAATGCAGAGTTTCCAGGGGCTGTTTCTACTCTATCTTCAGGAAAGGGGAAGGTCCAAACAAAATCCTCTGGTGCAACAAACACAGCCTCACATCATCCACTTCCACACTATGCAACAAAGGAGCAGTTGAGCAAAGGAAGAAGGAGAAAAACAGGAGAGGGGCTCAAGTGTGTGCCTTTCATGCAGCTGTTTGCTAAAGAATGGGGAGCTAAAATACATCTATTTTGTTGTAGCTGGTGCCAGTCAGAGCTGCATCATTCCTGCCCCATGCCTGGGATTGTTCAGAGTCAGGTTGGATGGGGCTTTGCAGGATCACTGCTCTGTAAAGGTCTATTCCAACTCAAACAATTCCATGGTTATATGATTCTAATAAGTGCAACAGTGTCTTGGGCAGTAGCACAATATAAAGGTGTTTTTAAAACATGCAGAATGGTAAAAACTTTGCAGCATTTAAAATCATGCAGCATTTTCACACAGCATACAGGAGGATTAAAGTAATGCCCTAGAAAAAAAGAAGAATCCCTTGCAGTATAAAGCACAATTCTTATTTTACAAAGCATGTAGTTCACACAAAACCCACAGTACAATACATACAAGGATCACAAAGACTTGCTTTGCTTTGTTACACCCAAGAAAAGCTTCAAGGGCATGAGGTTATAGTTCTCCTTCCAAATCCTCACACTTAGCCTGTCCTCCAGCCACAGGGTCCTCATTCAGCTGATACCCAGTCCATATTTTCTTTCATTTTGCCATTCAGTTGCTAGCCCAGCATCTTAATTGCTGCAGCCAACCTGCCCAAGTAAACAGCCTTGCTTTAAATAACAAAAAAAAAAACTACATTCCCTTACCTGGAAAGCAGTTGGAAATCTCAGGGTACAGTTATCTTCTCATTCAGGACTCTGGAAGATTGCATCCTAGGTAGAAAACCCAGAGGAAATTAAGTATATTTCAAATGCTTCCCATGCTACAAACACCTTAACAGTACTTGAAGGAACTGCAGCAATGAGCACCTTGGGTGTCCCACCTTAGATGGGGTCTAGAATCCCAGAAAAAGGTAAGGAAATTGCAGAGGAATTGTCTGTTGCTGACTGGAAAACATCCAGTGCTGTCAACATACTGGAGGGACTTAGCTGTTCATGTCTAGCTGCTGCTGAACACCAGAAAACTCTGTTTATTCAAAGGTTTATGGCCCGTGTTAAGATAGAACTTCTGAGGGATAAACACAAAATAAAGACCTTTTTTTCTTCTTTTTCCCTTTGGAGTGTCTGTTCTCAAGCACAGGAGTGTAACTCTTCCAAAGAAAAGCATATGATCCATTTCTAATGTGGGCAAAACTCATTCTTCCTCCCAGATTCTTTCATGGAAGCAGCAAGGCAGATGCCCCTGAAGAAAGAGTTTCAGCCCAAGCAATTAAGAGACAGCAAAATGGTAAGCAATCAAAGCTGGAGTATTGCTGTAAGAGATACTGGACATCCTTAACAACACTCATTGGTATCACTCCTGCCTAAAATACATATTAATTCACTGAACAGCCAGATGGCCTTGTTTGTTTAAGACTCTTCCCTAGTGCTTTTCAGCTTCCTTTTTTATATGCATCTCTTATCATGCAAAATACCAGTTGGCAGGCAGCACTAGAAGTACCTTGATATTAAGTGGAGTTTGCATATAAAGATTTAAACAAATAATCAGAACCAAACACTTGTCTAACATTACTTCCAATAAGCTTTAGATTGCAGCCTTGCAAGTAGAGAGGAGAATCATCATCCCCATTTGTGTCTAGGTGAATCATGGTGCAGAGAAGCTAAATGTGCCTGACAAATGTGGGCAAAGCAATTTAAAGTGTCATCAGCCAGACTGAGAAGTCTCCCTGCCACTTTCTCCCACTGCAACAAAGCCAGACAAGGGTGTTTTTCACTGTCCTGTTGCTAGTGGACATTGCCTCCTATTTAATATGGCTTTTTCAGCACTGGGAGGTGGAAGCAGCTCAAGTGGAACAACTTTGGACATGAATACACTGCAGACTGCTCTGGCAAGACTTGCACAGCTACTAAATGCAGAGAAAATGCAGCAGGGTATTGCTTAAGTGAATCTACTAGAAGTAGAGAGATAGAGAGCTGTGAATTCCCTCTCTCATCACCTCGTGTGCATTCTCCTCTCCCAGGTTACTAGTAAGCATGAAGCTTCAGCTCCTCTCTCAGCAGAGCCAGCCAAGCTAGCAGCTTTCTAACAGCTCCAGGGGGTGAGAGAGAGGAGCAATGAACCCATAGCCAGAAGCCCATGAAGGTGATACAGACCCCACAGCTGAGTTCCTGTGTTCTGGCAAGTCAGCAGAGCCCAGATCAAAGTCACAGGAATTAAGGGTTGAGGGTCTATGTCTTCTTTCATTCTGGAAATGGTTAAAAACTCATGCAGTCTCACTTTAAAAACTAAAAACAACAGAGGATTTCTGCTGTTCAGTTGCCTTTCTGCTCTTCTTGTCCCTGAATGAACACAGACAAGTGTCCATCCCATGGCTACCCTGCCACAGCCACAGCAGTTGCCTCCCTGGCATGGGAAGTGTTCTGCATCAGAGCCCAAGGGATGAACAGATGCTGTGGCCAAGCTTCCAGGAACCTTCCCTGAATAATTTGTAGAGCAACACCTGGCTCATTTCAGGAGAGGTTAGCCTTTGATGTGCATTTGCATTTTGTTTCTTCCCTGAAAATAACAGAGAAACTGGAAAAGCAAAGAAACTACTGAGGATATTTAAGGTGGAGAGAGAAAAAAAAAAATCATTCATGTAGGAAGGTGGGAGTTCAGTGTCCCCAGACTTCTGGAAGTGGCTTTCAACTCTTGAGCTTGCTCATGGAATTTGAAGATTGGAGGCAGAAAATTCCTTGCACAGTGCCTGAGTCTCATTATTAACCTCTGAAATCACACAGACCATGGCTAGTGCTAAAGGATTTGTTCTCACCTGACTTGGGGGTGGCTGGAGAAATGAAGCCAAAGAGAGATTCCAGCTCATGAGGACAGCCATGGACACACTGTCCAGAGAGTCTGGTGTCCATTCTTGGAAGTTTCCAAGCCTGGCCAAAGCCCTGAGCTGTCCTCTGAGCAGGGAGCTGAGCTTTATCCTGAATTCTACTGCTAGCCATGGCTTGGCTCACTACAGAAATCACTTTCCCATCTTCCCAGACCTTCCCTTAGTAGCCCACCTTGCAGTCAGTCTGTGGAAGGAAAAGCAGAGATGATGTGCATGTGTACTTCTCAGTGACAACATTCTGGCTAACAGCTTGGCACAGCAGGTGTATGTCAAACCAATAAAAAGGAAAACTAAAGAATGCTGAAGATAATCACTGAATTTATCAGAGCATTACATTACTTTTTTGTTTATTTCCCCCCCCCTCCCTTTCTTCTCCAGTCACAAGCACAGCAAGAGCACTGGCTTCATTACCCAGCTCTGAAATTAAATGGGGCAAGAGAGAGACTCAATCTCTGCAACACAAAGGGAAAAATAAACATTTCCCTGTGCCCTGAAAGCCTGAGTGACCCAGTTCCCTGCCAACATCCAGATATGAAGGAGATATGAAAGAGAAAGGGGGAATAGCTCAAGGTGAAAACCCAGGCAAAAGCAGGGCCATGCATCTCACACCTGGATTTATTTTTTTTTGTTCAAACTGAGAAGAAAAAAAAGGGGTTTTGTTTTTGTTCTGCTCTGTTGTGTCACCAAAGAGCACCATTACTCACTGCAGGGTGAATGAATAACTCCTCTGCTGAGCTACAGCTGTGCCCCAAGGAACACCCAGGGTTGGAGGGGGTGCAGAGTAGTTGTGTGGCATCTGAGGAGCAGCTGGAAGTGGTTCTGCACAGCACATAGAGGCTGAAGGAAAATCCTGGAAGATACTCAGTCTGCTCAGGTAGGAGAGCTCTCCTAAGCTCAGTTTCCAAACAAAGTTAGTCTCCAAAATATTCCCATCTTTGCATTTCTCAAGCTCTCAGTTACCATCATCTTTTAATTACCCACAGGGTATTTCTAGGAAATTTCGACAGAACTGTTTCAGTCACAAAGCAAATTATCCCTGAAAACATCAATCTGCACTCACAGAAGTCCTCAGACATGAGCAGGCACCAGAGGATAAAGCATCCTGAACACTAGAGGGCAGATAATAAACAAATCATCGTTTATTACTCACCATTTAGCCACGAAAAAAACACTATTCTAGGAAATTTTATTTCTTTTTTTCATTCCATAAGCAACTGTGATTATTTTAACTTTAAAGATCTGCACCAATGACTGTAGTTGCACAGCATCTGGTTTTCTCTTCAGTAGTTCTTCAGAACCAAAGCAGGAATATATGAAAGGAAAAATTGCATTCAGGCTTTGAGGTTGAAGGATTGTTGCTTGCACACTCATGCAGCTGATGAGAAATCACTCGTGGATATAAACTAGACACAATTCTCCTTACACACAGTCCTTCACACCCTTGTGCATACACTGGGGTGCATCTGAGCTACAGCAAGCAAAATGTTTCCACATCCAAAATGAGATTCACTTGCTTGGAGCTCATTTCACCACATGCCTGCTCCTTCACTTCAGCTGCTCCTTCATTTCTTCCACCCCTGTGCATTACACAGCCCCTTTCCTACCACCTTACACACTGAGTGTCCTGTATCCAGATGACAGAGAGCAGATTTATCTCACTGCCAGGCTCTGATAGAGGCAGAAATCAGATGCCCAGCAGAAGCAACAAGCACATTCATGAACATTAGCAGGTTTATCTCCCCCGTGCTGCCCAAAAGCAGCCAGCCCATAAAGATCCCAGACAGCTCAGATAATATGAGTGAATACTTCTTGAAAGGGTCAGACACCACCTCCCAGAAAGCTCAGAATCACACCTAGGGTGGAGGATTCATACTTAGCTCTGCTACACATCCTTAGCATGTCTCTTCTCACCACCAGGATCCGAGGAGAGTGCTGGAATTCAGATGTCTCAGTCCTGTTTACAAACACACCTCCTTGTGCAGCATTGCTCACTCAGCATAAATGCAAATACACTGCAGTAGCTCACACACCTAACATTTCCTGCTAAGCATCTCGTGCCTAGATGCTTTGGGAAGCTGCTTGCTTCTACATGCTGAAATAATAATAATAATAATAATAATAATAATAATAATAATAATAATAATAATAATAATAAATACCCTAAATTGGTATTTTTCAAGCCTTTTTTTTTCCTAGAAAAATTATTTTTTTTCCTAGCAAACCTCAGTCGAGGGTCACTTGGAATCTATCTTATGGATTTCTGCAGGGAAGGGGAACAAAAATAGCCAGTGTCTCCTGAGTCTAGGCAGAGACATGGAGCTGCTCTCAGGAGTTAGTAGCTGTGGTGCAGACACCTGTATCCATATTACCAGCCACTGAGCCCATCATAGGTGCAATCTGCCCTTGGGTAAAACCACAAAGAGACACCAAGATCCTTGGAAAATCACTTTGAGAACCCTTCTGAGAAGAAGAGAACACTGGTATTCCTGCGTTTCTTAGCTAAGGACCAAACTCCCAGCCTCTCCTCAGGGATGCAGGGGGAAGATGATGGGCTGAGATCAGCTACTGTCAGGGGCAAAAACAGCCTTGACTTGGGGAAAAAAATATCATTTACTACCAAATAGTAAAGAGAGCGAAGCGGTGAGGAACAAAAAGGCAAACATTAAGACAAGATATTCCTCCCTTCACCCCCAACCCCTCTCCCCCGAGCATCCCAGGGGATGGGGGGGTTCGGGGAGCCACTCCCAGCCGCTGCTCCCTCCTCACCCGTTGTCTCCCGGCTCCAGCGCCGGCCGTTCCCGGAGCTTTGGCCCTTCAGGGGCTAATTGCTCCCTCCTGGGGCAATCCCCGGGCTGCAGGGAGGGTCTCTGCTGCTGCGAGGGGCTGCAGGGGACTCCTACCTCGGGGGGCTCTGCAGGGACCCCTGCTCGGGGTGGTCTGCAGGGGACCCCTGCCCGGGAAGGGATCTGTAGTGGACCCTGCTCGGGGTGTCCTGCAGGGGATCTCTGCCCGGGGCGGTTTGCAAAGGGGTGCTCTGCAGGGAGCCCCTGCCCAGGGCGGTCTGCAGGGGACTCCTAGCCCGGGGGGCTCTGCAGGGACCCCCTGCCCGGGGCTGCAGCAGCTCCTGTTGCCGCCACCGTCTCGAGCTCCCTCTGCTGCCGCTCGCGCCTCCCTCAGCTCCCGTCTCAGCTTCCTCAGCTCCCCGTCCTCAGCTCCCTCAGCTCCCCGTCCTCAGCTCCCTCAGCTCCCGTCTCAGCTCCCCGTCCTCCGCCGTCTCTGGCCCCTTCCAGAGCCAGTTTTTCTCCTCCCTGAGGCAGTCTCCTATTTATCTGATTTATCTATCTATCTATTTATTTGCTGTGAATTCAGCAGGGAGCTTATTGCACCGTGTCTGTGTGGAACAACAGGGCACCGTGCAGTGACCTGAAGGGGAAGGGACACTAAATGACATTATAAGAAGGATAAAACTGTGTCCTCTCAGAGGAAACCTAGTCGAAACAGCAACTTGTTCCTCCTACTGTGACCCTTAGTACCACATGTCCAACAGAATTCACCTCATCTTTGTTCATCTCCAAGGATCTTCCTTCTTGTGCCTCTGGAAGTTCTGACCCGTGAGCAAGTTCCAGTGGGGACAAAGACCACACAGTCCAGGTATAAATGGCAGAATATTCTGATTTTCTTTCTTAGTACAAGTAAGAAATGACCCATGCAGTTGTAAACCAAAGCCTGCAGTGGCATCAGATGGGATTGTATTTACATTTCTAAGCAGCTGTTTGAAAGAGAACAGAAACAGAGGGGCAAGAATGGTCCGTTAAGATGGTTAGTGGGCAAAAATACACAAAAAGGAATATAAAGGTTGAGGGAGAATGTGATCTCTCATACTTGTGAAGGATAAATGTCAAGATAATGGAAGAATTAGCTAACCGTGAGACTGACACAAGATCAGTTGGGTATATAATGCTCAGAAATAGGTTGGAAACTTAGAATCATAGTCAGGGGTTGGAAGGGAGCTCTGGAGATCAGAGTCCAACCCCCTGCCAGAGCAACATCACCCAGGGCAGCCCACACAGGAATAGATCCAGGTAGGTTTGGAAGTCTCCAGAGGAAATTCCACAGCTTCCCTGGGCAGCCTGGGCCAGGCTCTGGCACCCTCACAGTGAAGAAGTTGGGTTTTGCCTGCTACCATCACCTCTCATCCCTGGGCATCACTGAAAAGAGCCTGACACCCACCCTGCAGATATCTGTAAACAAGAAGATGCTTTCTGGCAATCCAAGCATGGTGGTTTTGCCCAGGAAAGAATGATAGTGTTTGTGCTAAAAAAAAATGGACTTGCTTTGGAATGGATGTTAGCAAACTTGAGGGCAATTTATGCCTCTAGTCAAGACCTGGTTTAATTTTAATTTTGGATGGCACTGTCAGCCAGTGTTTTTAACCCACAACTTGGCACTTGATGCAGATTCATTTAAATGGGAAGTGAGGCAACCAAACACCTCAGTAAAACTGGCCCCAGATTATTTTTCATACTTCTAGCCCTGGTCAATAAATAAAACATAGAAAACCTGTGCTGCTGTTCTTTGGCCTCATCACAGACTCAGTTGTGAGCTCTGTGGCTGACTGAAGACACCTTAGTGAAGGTATCTTAGTATTTTCTTGCACAGCAAATCAGTCTGGTGGGGACTCCTGTGGTTATTGTGAGAGAAATACCAATAGGAGCTGAGAATGCATAAGCAATTCACATGTGTAAGTATGAATCCTCTACCTTCTTTAATAAAAGAATATTCTGCAAAAACACCTTTAAAATTCTGTAAGAAATTATATAGAGAGGGGAAAAAAGAAAATCCCAGCACAGCAATTTGTCCTGGTTTTGTAACACTCATGCAGACACATTGCCCATCTATTTAATTTTACATGCATTGTGCACTTGGGCTAGGTACTAACTGCACATTTGTACTTACCTAGAGGAAAGGAGGTCAGTGTCCAGGATGGTAAACTACTTTGCTTTCAACTTAATCAAAGAATGAAAGAATTAAAAGTAATCATGAACCTACAGTAAAGTGAGGAATGAGGTCCATTCATATAAAAGGATCTCAAATTCCTGCTTATTTAACATTCCAAGTTTCCCCTGTTGAATAATACATAGTCTATTGAACAATTTAACTTAGAACACAGAGCTGAATGTTACATATTAAATATTAAGCATATAGCAAGGCAAACAGTTGTGTTCCTTGCAGGCATACAACTCTGGGCTGCTGGCTTCGTGGTTCAGCAGGAAGCAGGAGGACAGAGTCCCCATGCAGAGATCCCCAGTGGAAACTCAGGATGGAAGATTTCTGTGACTGGCAGGTTTTTTTTCTTACAAATGACTTCAATCTACATTGATGTGTGTCATAAAAATAAGGCACACCTAAAAAAAAAATTGTCTTTCCCACTCCACAGAATATTTTTCACAGAACAGTTCCTTTGGCAGCAAAAGGAGTTGTAGAAGACTGATAAATCAGATCAGCCATACTGCTTGCATAATGCCAAAGTGTAGTGCAGTGTTTCTCATCCCTTTATTAGTCATTTAACCTTTTCAAGAGGAAAAAAAAAAAGGGTCTTTTTATGGACTATTATCCCTTGAAATGCAGAACTTCACCAAATTGAAAGGAATCTGTTGAGACAGACTAAACAGTATGAATTCCAAAGGTCCAAAAATGTTATTTGGCTGTGTTCACCTCCTCTGACCTGCTAAGCAGAAGATGTTCAAGAACTCCTTGAAAATTCATCAGGTACTCAAGACAGCCAAAGAAATTGGGTGGCATATGAGGTACTGAAAAACAGGGAAATCTTACTGAAGTCAGTGTCTAAAAATGATAGATGGCTGAGCATCAAAGTCATGTCAGTGAGAAGTTTGTCCCTTTAAATATTTTTGATTGGTGTTTAAATGTTTGACAAGGTGCACAGAGGAATACCTGGAGATGGGGCAGAAATTAAACCTAATTACTATTCACTTTAGCTATGAGTTTTATTGAATAATTAAAAAATTAAAGATGCCCTCTGAAACTTTAAAACAATCATTGGAAAACTTCACATTTCTGCTGACTGCATTCATTTTTAACAGCTTCTGGCTGTAACAGTTTATGAAGAGGGAGATTTTCTTTGCAGTAAACATATTCCTACACAACACCACGTTTAGACAAGTGTTTAATTTCAAGCACTCAATTCCCATGGTTTGCTGAATCACATTCAAACTCTTAGCTGAAAGCCTAAGGCTCTTCTGCTTGGTAGCCCAGATTACCATCCTGGATCACAAGTCATCCATTTATTAGAGTATTAGAAGCTTCATGGGATGACACACTTAAAACCCACAAGGGGGAAATTTGATTCATCTCACCTGATCTTTATCAGTTTTCTGGATGCCCAAGCAGGAGATTTACAATCCACTCCAAAAGATTTACCACCACCAGACACTGTCTCTTTGTATTTGTGTACAAACATCTAATCCCTTCCTAAATCACTTTCACTGCTGTTCTCAGGGGTTTGTCCATCTTCGTCACAAATTGTGTGGAAAATAACTTTTTTTTTTTTTTCTGCTTGAATCTGAACTTCTTACTCTTTAGTTTTATTGACTGTGCTTTGGTCCAAAGGTTCAGATAAAGGGAAAACATAGAAGCTCTTGATCTAATTCCTCTAGAGTATTACATTTTTGTTGTTGTTATTTTTAATATTAATGTTTTTTCTTCATGGGAAACCTCTCAGAGCATTCTGTTAGAGTCATCACCTTCTTTGCATTCAAGGTCAACACCTTTTTTGAGATAAAGATCATTTCACATAGTACCTCTGCTAAACATCTGCCTCTTTCTCAACCTCCAGCATAGTCCTTATGTTTTCTGCTTGCAGTTTAAAATTGCAGATGACAAAATCAGAACTAGTTGGGGGTTATGGTTCAGTGAAATCTATTCTGAAGCAGTTAAAACTGTAAAAGTAATCAATTTATCTCTCCAAATAATTCTTGACCATCCCACTTTGGACCAAATGGTTGTTTGACATGTCTTTCCAGAAAACTAACCCCCCCATTTTCAATTCAGTCTTTTCATTTGTTGACATCCATCAGGAGGTCAGGTTTCCATCTCTCTGGGAAAAGCTGATGGAATTCTGGATGCAGAATCCTCATGCCACACTGTCTCCTCTCAAAGAATCTTGAGCACTGATCAGTGGAGAACAGAAATGAGCAGTGTGGGTTTATTTGATGTAGAAAACACCTTTACAGCTGTAACATGGTCCAAGAGAGCAGAGCAGGACAAATGATGTGGATGGATCTCATTCCATAGCATTTTCCAGCATGGCAAAGCTTGTGTTGATCTGCAGTCAACACTTCCTACCATTTTATAACTCAAACACTGAATCTGTTAAGGCTGGAATTAAATCATGCTTTTTTCACTTCTTCACCCACTAAATCTACTTTCATACACAGAATCCTTCCAAGTGTATCAGTGAGAGCCAGACACCATCTACCCCACACTGAGTCTATGCAATCAAGTCTCCATTGAAAATACAAATATAGAGCTGGCTGAGTGACTGATAGGCAAATTAGTTCCTGAGCTAAGCCTTGCAGGATAGGCTTGGCAAAGTAAGAGAGTGCTTGCTAGAAAATAAAGCAAAAAGGGAAATAAAGCAAAGTCTCAGTGCAGGAATTACAGCTTCATACTGCTTGTTAGTAAATACAGATGCTAGAAATAGGTTGATTTGGATGGCTTTGCCAGAGAGGGCTCCTTGAGAAGCCATATTCATTGCTTTGAAAGACTGCAGCTTTTTCATACTGCAAGTCTTCATTGTGCATTCACAGACCTAAGGCAAATCCCAAACTGCTGGGCTAACTGCAAAGTGGCCAATACTGGCCAATATCCATCACTGAATGCAGAAATTCTATCAGTTATCTGATGTCTTTCCCTAAAGTAGTAGAAATTATTGGCTGTAGGTTGGAAGTTTTTTGGCTTTCCTCACACTGATGGTCAGACAAGAACATCCCAAGTGGTGGGTGATGCCCTGAAGACATTCCTACCTCAACTTCATGCTGAGTCCATTGTCCCATTCATCCCCATCTGCCCACTTGTATCTTCACATCTAGCTCTTTGGCACAAGTATATGTTGAATCACTTTTAGAAAGGATTTTGGTGCCTGGAAGGTCTTGTCTGTCTTACTAAGTCTCTCACTAGAGATGCTGCTTCTCCCTACAGACCTTAGGCCCTGGGACTACAGCAATTATACTAATTCCTAGATCTATTTCTTTGTATGAAATGCTTTCCAACTCATGGAAGGACTTCCCTTAACAGCACCATAACACAAATTAATAACTCTGTAAAGATCACTCTTCACAAATGGACACCTTGCCTTCCTAGCATGAAGTAGGAAGACTGTCAATGTTCTGGCCCTGGAAATTTAGTGTTTCATTTATATTGCTTCATGTTTGGTTTCTGGATGAGGAACAAGCACATCCACCTTTAGAGCAAGCTCCTAAAGTTGAGTTTGAACAAGGCCTTGGCAATTATTTTAGCCCTTTCTTTTAACATGGACACTTTAATATAATCTCCTTCTGTTGTTACCTGGCTGAGCTTCAATGAGAGTGAGGCAACCACTTAGCAAATGAGATATTTCCAGATAGAAAGAGAGAGGGAATAAGAAATCTGTTATCAGAGACAGGCCTGCATTGCCTTGGTGATTAAAAAACGAATGACCCCGGAGCTGGTGCCAAAAGACTTGACTGTTTTCTCTTAGCCAAGGCAAATTCAGTCCAACTAATGTGCCTACAAACTACAGCAAAAAGTGCTTTATGAAATTACTGGCCATGCAAAGTCATCAGTCACTCTCTGGAGCTTGGAGATGGGCTTTGCAAAACCTCCTTTTTAAACAGAAAATGCTTTTTCCAGCCTCACTGTACACAGCAACTCTTGCTCCACAGTGAATTTTCCCACTAAAATCCTTTGNTTTTTGTTGTTGTTATTTTTAATATTAATGTTTTTTCTTCATGGGAAACCTCTCAGAGCATTCTGTTAGAGTCATCACCTTCTTTGCATTCAAGGTCAACACCTTTTTTGAGATAAAGATCATTTCACATAGTACCTCTGCTAAACATCTGCCTCTTTCTCAACCTCCAGCATAGTCCTTATGTTTTCTGCTTGCAGTTTAAAATTGCAGATGACAAAATCAGAACTAGTTGGGGGTTATGGTTCAGTGAAATCTATTCTGAAGCAGTTAAAACTGTAAAAGTAATCAATTTATCTCTCCAAATAATTCTTGACCATCCCACTTTGGACCAAATGGTTGTTTGACATGTCTTTCCAGAAAACTAACCCCCCCATTTTCAATTCAGTCTTTTCATTTGTTGACATCCATCAGGAGGTCAGGTTTCCATCTCTCTGGGAAAAGCTGATGGAATTCTGGATGCAGAATCCTCATGCCACACTGTCTCCTCTCAAAGAATCTTGAGCACTGATCAGTGGAGAACAGAAATGAGCAGTGTGGGTTTATTTGATGTAGAAAACACCTTTACAGCTGTAACATGGTCCAAGAGAGCAGAGCAGGACAAATGATGTGGATGGATCTCATTCCATAGCATTTTCCAGCATGGCAAAGCTTGTGTTGATCTGCAGTCAACACTTCCTACCATTTTATAACTCAAACACTGAATCTGTTAAGGCTGGAATTAAATCATGCTTTTTTCACTTCTTCACCCACTAAATCTACTTTCATACACAGAATCCTTCCAAGTGTATCAGTGAGAGCCAGACACCATCTACCCCACACTGAGTCTATGCAATCAAGTCTCCATTGAAAATACAAATATAGAGCTGGCTGAGTGACTGATAGGCAAATTAGTTCCTGAGCTAAGCCTTGCAGGATAGGCTTGGCAAAGTAAGAGAGTGCTTGCTAGAAAATAAAGCAAAAAGGGAAATAAAGCAAAGTCTCAGTGCAGGAATTACAGCTTCATACTGCTTGTTAGTAAATACAGATGCTAGAAATAGGTTGATTTGGATGGCTTTGCCAGAGAGGGCTCCTTGAGAAGCCATATTCATTGCTTTGAAAGACTGCAGCTTTTTCATACTGCAAGTCTTCATTGTGCATTCACAGACCTAAGGCAAATCCCAAACTGCTGGGCTAACTGCAAAGTGGCCAATACTGGCCAATATCCATCACTGAATGCAGAAATTCTATCAGTTATCTGATGTCTTTCCCTAAAGTAGTAGAAATTATTGGCTGTAGGTTGGAAGTTTTTTGGCTTTCCTCACACTGATGGTCAGACAAGAACATCCCAAGTGGTGGGTGATGCCCTGAAGACATTCCTACCTCAACTTCATGCTGAGTCCATTGTCCCATTCATCCCCATCTGCCCACTTGTATCTTCACATCTAGCTCTTTGGCACAAGTATATGTTGAATCACTTTTAGAAAGGATTTTGGTGCCTGGAAGGTCTTGTCTGTCTTACTAAGTCTCTCACTAGAGATGCTGCTTCTCCCTACAGACCTTAGGCCCTGGGACTACAGCAATTATACTAATTCCTAGATCTATTTCTTTGTATGAAATGCTTTCCAACTCATGGAAGGACTTCCCTTAACAGCACCATAACACAAATTAATAACTCTGTAAAGATCACTCTTCACAAATGGACACCTTGCCTTCCTAGCATGAAGTAGGAAGACTGTCAATGTTCTGGCCCTGGAAATTTAGTGTTTCATTTATATTGCTTCATGTTTGGTTTCTGGATGAGGAACAAGCACATCCACCTTTAGAGCAAGCTCCTAAAGTTGAGTTTGAACAAGGCCTTGGCAATTATTTTAGCCCTTTCTTTTAACATGGACACTTTAATATAATCTCCTTCTGTTGTTACCTGGCTGAGCTTCAATGAGAGTGAGGCAACCACTTAGCAAATGAGATATTTCCAGATAGAAAGAGAGAGGGAATAAGAAATCTGTTATCAGAGACAGGCCTGCATTGCCTTGGTGATTAAAAAACGAATGACCCCGGAGCTGGTGCCAAAAGACTTGACTGTTTTCTCTTAGCCAAGGCAAATTCAGTCCAACTAATGTGCCTACAAACTACAGCAAAAAGTGCTTTATGAAATTACTGGCCATGCAAAGTCATCAGTCACTCTCTGGAGCTTGGAGATGGGCTTTGCAAAACCTCCTTTTTAAACAGAAAATGCTTTTTCCAGCCTCACTGTACACAGCAACTCTTGCTCCACAGTGAATTTTCCCACTAAAATCCTTTGCAATCCCATTCACCAGACTATGTTTAGCTATCAGAATAAGAAACTTCACATCTTTCTAAAAAAACCTGCCTCTCACACCCAGAAATTAAGTATTACCAAAGCAAAATCTCAGTATTTTCCCCCAGGGTCTTTACTTTTTAGTAATTAAAAAAACCCAAATTTCTAGGAACCAAATGTAGCAGCTTTGTCAGAACATGAGAAAGGGAGATTTGCAGAAAAAAGGTGTAACTGCTGTGAAAATCATCCCTTTGATCCTTTCCTGTAAGATCTTTTGGCTATTATAGAGCACTTTCTAGGGAAACACCTCCTTAAAAAGTGGACTTCAGCTCTCAGGAAAAATGCAGCTGAGTGGAAAACAAATTTTGTAGTGACCTGCACAGCCCTGCCAAGCTCACCAGCCTGGAGCTTAATGAGCTGCTGTGTAAGTCCCCTGGAGACTGGACTGGCCACAGTGTCCAGAGCTTCCATTTCAGAAAAACAAACCCAACCATGTGTCATTCATACCCTTGACCTCAACTTCAGCCTGGAGATGAAGGGAGGGGAATCTCTCCTTCCCTCACAGCATGCCCTCCAGGACTGACCCTGCTGGCACCTATAACCCCCCAGGAATTTGCAAGCAATTCACTGTACACTCACCCTCCACTTGAGGTTTCAGAGTGACCCGGGGAAAGAAATAAGCTGCACATTAATTAAATCTGCATCTGCCACAGCAAATACTGCTGCTGCCAGCACTGCAGAGAAATGATAGAAAAGGACCCCAGGCCATTAGAGAGAAATTCATTTGATTCCCTTCCAGTGCTGCTGACTCAGAGCTGTCTCCCCTGCTCTTGATCTCTTATCTCTTTGGCTTGCCCTCTTGACCCCATCACTGCAGGGTTTCTGACTGGCTCCTTTGCAGCCCAATTCTCACTCAATGTCTGTCATATTCATGCCTGCTTCCCTAGTAGAGAAGGAAGATACTTTTCCCCCCTCATCTTTGAACCCCTGAATCCCTCTCCATGTGTTCAAACTTTGATGGCAAGGTCTGTTTTGGGGTTTTATGGCCTCACTACAGTGTCCTGGACAGAAAAACAGGCTCAAAGGTTACCTGCAATCACTTGTGGCTTTCAATTATTAGCATGCTTGGTGGAATTAGATTGTCAATTAGCAGCTTTCAGGCAGGTTTGGGGGGATAATTTTCCAGGCACATTCCCTGAAGGCAGTGTGGGCTGAGGGGAGTTGTGTGGATACACACAATGAATACCTTTTGACCTCTGGGCTGGAGACCAATGCCTGACCTGTTTTATTTAGCATCCCTGCACTCTAATTTCTTCTGTTGCCACTGAAAACCACCTCGGTGTCTTGACAGAGGATCCATTTGCCACAGAATGTGGTTTGACTTGTCTTTTGTGGCAAAAGCATCCTCTTCTCCCTCTGCTATTGCACTGAGCCCTCAGCTCTTTGGTGTTTGCAGCTCCTGTATCTCCACATCACCACTGGGCATCTCCCTCCAGGACGTGTCCTCAGTTCACCCCTTGCTTCTGTCTCCCAGACAATTCCCTAAAGCTCAGCTGGCCTCTGCCCAGTTTGGCACTCACCTCTCCATGCAGGACACCCAGCAGACAGCTCTAATAAGAGGTTCATTTGTCCTTCTTGTCTGGCACATTCATTTCTAACCTTGTGTGACAAGATCAGAGAACTCCAATACTATCTGCAGCAGGATTTTCTAAAAGGATTGTATCCAAATTAAAAATCAAGAAAATCAGGCCTCTCAACTCTTTTCCCTTCCTTCATCATTAGTTGACATCTCCATCTAGGATGTGTAGTCCAGCTCAGACAGGCACTGGCTAGAGCAGATTAGTTTAGAATCCAGAGAAGTCATTATTCTCCAGGTTTTCCACCTCTTCTCAGTCTTTGTGGATGACAGTGGTGCAGTAACATCTTCAGCAGGGACAACCTGTCAGGCACACACCCACAGCCATTCTCATTTGGCTGCCATGAGGAACTGCCTCAAATTCTGTTGCCTATTTTAGGGATTCCCAGTCCCCTCCACCTCTGCTGGATGCTTCCATTCACCCCACCCAAGTGCTGCTGTGACCCAGCCTTTTCACATCTACACAGCACAACCCAGTGAAGTCTGGCTGGGCTTCTTCCCTCCTCTGAATCACTGCTGCTCACTAAGTACCTCGGCCCAATAAACAGGTCACTTAAAGCCTATTAATAAATAGATAAAGAAATAAAAAAGCATCAAGTGTTCCCCAACGAGCTCCTGAGACAATGGCTTAGGAATCAGCTGGGGACAAGCACAGGCAGCCTGTGAGCCTGCAGAGAGGCTGACAGGAATGCACTTGGACATTCCCTTTGAACACAACTTGGCTGCTGGCACACAGGCTGTTTGGAGACAGTACCAAGAGGACAGCCTTTGACAAATGCCTTGAAATGCAGTGCCCGTGGCCCTGCCCTTGCCTGCTGCAGTGTGTAGCAGAGAACAGGGACAGTTCCAATGGCTGCCTGGCAGATACATTCACACTACATTAACATTTGGTTAGAAACCTGCCAAGTGCCTCTCTGCTCTCAGTGGGATCCAACCAACTGCCTCGGTTACATTTGGATGGGACAGCTGCTTCATCAAAATATCCCATCTGTGGAGGGGTTTGCAGGGTGCACAATCTACTCCTCACCTTTTTCACCCCTCTTCAAATGTATCTTGCATGTTAGAAAAGTCTAGTTTAATCTGCATTCGTCTCGAGCATCTTGTGTCTAGTTCACAAGAAAGAAAAGATTCTCATTTTCCCCAGCACAGAGATCATAAATTCTGGTCATCAGTCCCAGGGTAGCATCACTAAGACCTGGATCATGCTTTCATTCTGCCTCCAGAGGTATGAATCCAGAGGGATTTCATTGAAAATGTATGAAATGTATGAAATCCAGAGGGATTTCATTGGTGGAAAGTCAAATCACCACAACACATCTATAGATACTAGTCCAGCGACCACTCTGCACCCTAACAGAATCTGTGGGGCAGCCCTGGAGTTATCCAGAGGCTGAATGATCACACCTTGGGTAGTTTCAGGAGTTCTCTAGCTGTGGAGAGACTCCTGAATCCCTGAAGGGAGCTCCTGACGTGTCCTCAGATGTGTGTGGGGTCAGAGAAGAGCAGAACCAGGGAAATCAGCAAAAACTTCAGTGAGAAAGTGCTTCTTCCTGACTCCTTTGAAACCTGGGTGTGTGTTATCTCATCCTATTAGCTTTCCACTCTGCTATGTGGAACATCTACTTCCCATTCCACAGTTCTGGGTCCTCCACTGCTCTTCATCTGTTGTTGACACAGGGCAGTGATGAAAAAGATTGGCATTTCAGCCCAAGCTGGCAGCACTAAGCCTCTTGCCAACTAACCTGGTGCAAAGCCACTTGGTGTTCAGCTCTACCATGAAAAAATAGAATTAAAGGTAATGAAAGATTTGTTTCCTACCATGCAAATGGTGTTTCTTGGCCTCCCACTGTCTGCTCTGGAGTTGATGCTCAGCAGTCAAGAAGACAGAAGGTCTAAGAGAAAAGAGCAAGTCCTTTTCAACTGGAAACTAATCCTGAACCCTTCAAGGTCTCATTTCAAAGGGTACTGAAATGAACAAAAGAAGCCCCAGAGGATGTCAGAGCATTACAGATCCATCTCTGAATCAATCTGCTAGCAAATCAGCAAATTGATCATGGTGAGAATTGCCCATAAAGCAGTCTGCATACACAAAAGGATAAAATAAATTAGACTTCACTGACCAGATACTGTCTTCTTCACCTCCAGTAGCATGCTATATATCTGTCCATACCCTATTCTTAAATACTTCAGTGTAAACCTGCTACAGCCTGGAGGCTCATCCAGGAGAGGCTTATCCATTATAATTTACAACTGCCTAATTTTTCCTTATTTCCTGATGGCTCTGATTGCCCTTGGCTGAAGGGCTCAGCTGTTTGTGAACCAAGATCCAGCTTGGTACATTGAAGCAGCATAACCCTGATTCTGCTTTCCTAATAAAGGTTGCTGGGAGGTGGAGGAGAACGTGTCCATCCTCATGGTGGGAACACCCTGGAGTTAAAACCATGCAAGAGGAAGAAAACAAGTGAAAACAAAGAGAGAAAAGTCTTAGCAGAGGTGTTTTAACTAGCAGTTCTGTCATTCCAGAGGGAAAATATATTGACAGGAAAAAGGTATGAGCCCCTAATTAAAAAACCAGGTAATGAGAAGATGGCAGCTCAGCAGCACCAAGGATCAGCCTGTTCCAGGGAGCAGAGGAGATGAGGGATGAGCCTTTCCCAGTCTGATTGATGACTGCCTTGCCACCAGAAACTCTGTGATGAGCATATTAATGCTTACCCTGCTAGCTCATTAAACTTTGATATCTACCATTATAATTAGCCAACAAAGAATTGCTGTGTACTTATTAAGTTGCCTTCATCCTGACTGCAGAGTGTCTGTGTGCATGCCAAAGTTGGCTGGACCAACTGCTGGAAAAGGAGAGAGAGTCCACACAACCAAATCTTTTTGAGCAGCCCAGAAAGCCTCAGTGTCTCCTCCCACTTGGAATCACCCCTTTGGTGCTCTTCCCAGGAGGTGAGCTAAACAAAATCCTGCCTCTGAAGCCAACTACAGGAAGAGTGGGTGAAGGATTTCTGCATCACTGCTGCATTTGCAACTCCCATTCTGCTGCTCAGAGTTTCAAAGGGGTAGATGTTCCACAGGATCACTGAGCAGTGAATAACATTTCTTGCTTCTGACACAACAACACACCCTCAAGCACTTTGCAGAAGAATTTCAATTTTTTTTTTTCTACTGGAGTCAAATCAAATCATTTGTTGCTGCATCTCTCAAAAATTTGAAGGCAAAAAAATGAAAAAAAACCCAAAACAAATCAGGAAACCAATCAGTATAATGAAAACTGAAATATATCTGAAAGAAATATCAACACTTAGAGATCTCAAAGTGAGGAGAAATCTTCAAAGGACATAGGTAAATAAAAGGGAGATGTGAAATGGTTCAAATGCTACTGTAGCATTAGTGGCATTGAAACGTGGCTATCCGAGTTATGAGAAACACCACCCATATTTCTTCTGATTTCTGTAGTGAAATCAAAGTGCTAAAGTCCTCTACAAAGAAAAATAATCCTTTTAAATAAAGATTTATAGATTGCCACCTGGCTTTTAATTCATCTCCTTGCTCAAATTAACAGGCTGTGTCATTGCAAGAGAAGAACATTAATGGCACGGGACAACAGTGTCATGTCCTACTACTGAGTAAATCTGGAAGAAAAAAACACCCCCAAAATATCAAAGCAGGTGTTTAAAATAAATCAGCAGCCTTGGCTGAGCTGGCTGTCTGCATGGCAGGTATTTATTGCCTCACACACTCCTTACAGAGCAACAATAGCTGGCACTGACTGCTTACAAAATAAATTAAGAAAGGTACTTCCAGCAAAAGAAACAAAGAATAGTGTTCAATATTTTCTTCCTGGTTAAGGAAGGAACAGCCAGCTAAGCAGAGAGAGTACAACCCAGAGCTGGGTTTAAATCACTGTGCTGAGCTCTGAGTTCCACCCTCAGCCAATCCTAGTGTCAATCCAACAATATATATGACTATTCCAGTTTTATTTCATTTCATATTTCATTTGATTCAGGAAACGTTTTTTGTCATTTTTAAGAGCCAGTCATCTTGGAAGCCTCTTTTTTTTCAGGCACAGAGTGCTGAGCTTGGAAACACTTTAGACACAACCCCAATCACTACAACCACTGCAAAGCATAAGGTACCAAAGTCTTCCTGCTCTGAGATCCAAACCATGGGGCTAAGCAGCACTTTGGGATATACTTCCCAGCAATTCCCTGGGGGAGGCACTGCATTCCCAGAAAGCTCAGATGTTCTCCAGTAGAGACAGAAGTGGCTCCTGCTGCAGGTGCCATCTCCAAACCTGCTGGCAATCAGTGTGTTGGTGCTCAGCACTGAGCTGATAATGGTCCAAAGCCAACTGTCACCCAAACACTGACAGCTCCTTGTGAAGTTTAGCACAGTTGGATTGACAAAGGCTGCACTTTTAACCTTTCCAGCAGGGAAGAAAGGGATGTTGCAAGCTCTTCTGCTAAAAATATTTCCATGGACACACACTTGGGTCTTTTTGAGGGCAACTAAGTGCACTATGAAGGGTGATGTGGCTACTCCCAGGCTACAGCTAAGAAAGGATGACAGAGTTCAGCAAATGTCACAGCTCTCCCACATTTGTGCTTTCCAAGAGAAGAGATAAGAGCAGAGGGAACAATGGGATTGTCTATTCTGAGCTGCTCCATGTCACCAGCCCCTTGCACTTGGAGCAGCAGGGAAAATCCTTCTTTCTCAGCGAGTTCCTACCTTGGACTTCTCCAAACTGCCACTGAACTAGGTCAGATATTTTCCAAGTGACCCCATTTAAGATTCCTTCTGGGCCAACCCAGCCTGGTGCCTCACAGAACCTTCAGATAGGTCACTATCTTGCCTTGTCTTTCACCAAAAGACCTTCTGCTTTCCTAAGGAAGAACCAGGATCCTGATTTTTCATCCCTCAGTGCCCAGCATCTCTCCCAGCACTTGGAAGAATCCCTGTGGTAGGTGCAGCCAGAACTGTTTCTCAAGATCTTTGAGATACAGCAGAAGAGGAACCCGAGCCAGGACAAGACAGAAGAATTATGCAAGGAATAATTGGAGATACAAATCCTTTCACAAGATTTCTCCCTGCAAAGCACTGGATTCTTCAGGGTGATGAAGCATACCCCTGGGACTCCTAAGGAGGCATCCTCCAGCTGAAGGATGAAGCCATTTTTAGGTGCAGATAGAAATAAGGTTCTTGCTGCTCTCAGAAAAAATGCAATGAATAGCCATGGAAAACTGTGTCCTACTTGGGGCTGGTAAAACCATATTCCTCCTGGCAAACCTCCTTTCACCCCAGGCACACCTTAAACTTACTGAAGATCATAACAAGCAGCAAGAGAACAGGAGATGTGACTCAGATGATAGTTTATCTGCTCTGCTGTTCCATCCTGATGTTTGCAATCTGTTCTCAGCACTGTGACAAATAGCTCTACATACAGCTCTAATTCCAGATTGGTGCTGACAAAAACAAAAGCTGTAATAATATCTTGAGTTTTCCCACTGCCTGTGCTGCAGTACAAACGATGCCTGGGGACTGTGCAGGGGATGGAAATTTCATTTTCTTCTTACAGATGATTCACACCATCTTCTTTTGCCTTTAGGATTGCTCCCCTCTAGTGACAGCAGAGACAAACATAGCTGATTTCTTTTATGGCACTTAGTGGCACATAAGTGCTAGCTGCTTTACCCAGAGAAGGACACCAAATGCAAACCAAGCAGCAGCATGGAAAGTGAGTGAGCAAGCAGAGTCCATGGGGCTCATCCTTAGCAAGCTGAGCAGTTTTCCTACTACAAACAGCTGAAGATCTCCAGCTGCAGAGAAAACCCCAACCCACTGTTTGACCAGCATAGTGACATCCACCTCATGCTCAGGTTCTGTGACAGGCACTTTCAGACATGGGCTCAGCATGGGCCAGATTTCACCTTCCTTGGAGATACTTTACCATGCTGCAGCACTTCAGCTACACTGCAGAGTGACAGGACCATCATCAGTAGAGACTTTGGGCTTTCTTGGGGACAAGGAGTCTTTATTCTTATTACCAGAATCCTTCTACAGCACGTTGGCTGAATGGATTCATGTTTCTAGACATGGACTATTTAGATATAAACAGTGTAGATGTACAAATACAATCAAAAACCTAAAGCTTTCTAGTGACAATTTAGGGCACTGCTCAGATTGCTCTAAAGGAATCAAAACCAGGGGTTGTGGAAAAAAAACCCTCATTTTTCTCCCCTGACTAAAAAAGAGGTTAAGTGGATATCTCAGATCTTGACCACAATAAGGGAAGCATTCAAAAGGATCCAACCAACAAACAAAGAGATCCAAGCAGAATTAATCCCCTTTTGTGGCTCTCACTGTCTTACACTCACAATTTACTTGCCTTCCACGAGGCAGCTTCTTGTGTTAACCAAGGACCTGCCTTTGGGGAGACTCTCTGAGAGTTCATGAGTTACACTGCTTGTGGAGAGCAACAGAGAGTGACTGTGCTAGACACTTGTTCATTTTGTTGGGGTATTTTTTAATGTTGACTGCTACTTTCCTAGATTGTGATGGATCCTCTTAATTGGCATAACATTTTGCCTCCTGCAGCACTCAGCATGGCAGAATACTTTGCAAACATTTAATTAAGCCTTATGATGTCCCACCAAGGTTGACAGGTAAGTTCTGCATTACATCAGATACTTCACTTTCACAGATCATTGGGTTAGGGGCAGGAGTGGAACCACAGTGTGGACATTTCATTGCCACTTTTCCAGACTCATAGCCTGACTTTGGAGGGCCTTGGGTGGATGGTGCTATGTCAGGAGGCAGGAGAGCTGACAGCTAGAAAGGAAGGTGAGAGTGTGCTGTGGCAATCTTCCCAGATTCCAGGTGAAGCCTTTGGCTTCATCCACCAATGGGCATGATGGAATGAGCTTATTCCCCACCTCTGAAGAGGCTCTGGGACAATCACAAGTGCAGTGTGTTGTGTTCTGGCATCCAGAACAGCATCCTGAAGCAGAACAACAAGGTCAAAGCCCTGTCCACATGAGCAGGCAGAGCTGGCTGTGTAGCTGCAAGCTGCTGCATGACAGGCAACCCTCACACTTCCCCTGGCCTGTCACCATCTGTGTCCACAGCAGCTGTCTCACTGAATTACAGACAGGTGCAGCCTTGAACAACAGAAAGGAGGAGTGAAAAGCAAGGGAGATTGCTTTTCAGTGAGGTCTCAGCCCACTGGCTAATGAAATCTAAACTCATCTGGGGATTTATCCACAAGACCCATTGCTCATCATCTCTGTGTCTAAAACACTGGTAACACACTGCTTTGCAGAAGTGGCTTAAGGGAGCCCCAGGACTCCTCTCTGCTCACACTGGCTTTCTAAACATCTTTGGTCAGTATCTTTAGCCTTGTCTGCCATATTCCAGTGACACAGAGCTGGAAATTTGGTAGATTAGGTAAAGTTTTCTGCTTGTTGCTCAAGAGACTTAGCTCCGAGTCCCAGCCCAGGCCAGACTTCTTCAGCTAAATGTTACCCAAGTGCTATATTTAGATATAGTGTGAGACAATCCTTCAGTTGCCAGTGGTCTTAATTCTTCCAGTTTAGCTTTCCTATCTAAGAATCCATACAGCAATATGTGAAGGAGAGGCCAGATCTTCAGGGCTGCTTCTGCACCTTCCACACTGCTGCACTGCTCCAGGCTGTTTAAGCATCTTACTCAGGTCCTTTTTTTTATCCCTTTTTCCATAAACCTTGATTAAATAACAGCCCAGGGGAAAACAAGTCCAATGGACAGAGAGGAAGGGAACACCTGCCAGATAAATCTGTGTATATGCACCCATCTGAGCCAAGAAGTGTGGGCAATTAATTAAATCATTTAATCCATCCCTCCCAAATGCAACTGGGACATTCTAGTCAATCACTACCTGCAGTAGATTTAAAGATCTCTTAAAGAAAGGGTTTACTGCAGGATTTGAAGCATCTTAAGGGGTCTTATCTCTGCTTTTGGAGGAACACTGGGAAATATCTCTATTGAGAAATCTCTCTAGCTATTCCACAGCCACACTTTGCATTAGGAGGATGCACTGCAACTTCTGCTGCTGCTCTGCCCAGAAGGAATCCCTGCCTCAGTCTGCTCAGAGTCCCAGGACCACCCATTCAGGAAGAGATGTGTCTGGGGTGCTGCAGTGATTCAAAAGAGGACTGCAGCATTTGGGAAGATGTTTGAGAGATGTCTGGAAGGCAAAAAAGGATAGGAAGAGCTTTTGGGCATTGAGGAACTTTTTCTGTCTCTACAAAGAGTTGGGGTTTTACTGGTTTCCCATTGCCCCCCAGTCTTTTAACATGAAAGAAAACATCATTCAGAAAGGGAAAACAAAGATAATCCTCACCAAGCAGCTAGAATCCAAAGTGTAACTCCCTAGCTCCCTGAAATAGAGATTTGGGGGGTTGTTTTATCTCAGAGATCAATTAACTTGTAAAGATATTATGAGAATGCACAAATTACAACGACCCAGGGACATTCTGATTTGCCTCTGGCTGAGGACAGGAAAAAAGAAAAAAAGATTAAAAAAAAAAGAAAGGAGGCAGTGATAGGGACAAACAGTCCTTTCAGGACATCAGCCTAAAATAGCTTTCACGTAATCTTCATGTCCTGCAAAGGTGAAATAAATCTGAGGGACAGCAGACAGGACACAGCAACCTAGACTGCTATAGGGCCATTTGCTTTCTACATCATCTGTCTGAAATAGCCCTGGGAGTGCTCCATGGCATTTGTCATCTCCACCTACACGTACCTCCTGGGGAAAGGCCTGGAAAAAGATTTCCATCCCTCCAGATTCTTCCCAACTTTCTGATCACAGCAGCATCTGGTAACCTCCTTGGCTTCATGCAGAAGGGAGACTGACAGGCAGAGCTGTCAGTGCCACATGAAAGGAGCAAACTATAAATCAAATTTCTGGTGATGGCAGCACGGATTTCTTCCTTCTTGAAACTGAAGCCTTTCTGCAGACTTTGCTCAGCCTGGCCATAAATCCCTCCTCACACTAATTTATCACACTGTGCCCTGTGAATTCACATGAAGACAGCTTCATAAAAGAACATGCAACCACCCTTCTGCTCTGTAACAGCATCAAAAAGATTTAATGTAAACAAGGAGGAGGACTGAAGGGCTAGTACCAGTGGGAAGTCTGGTCCTGTGACAATTAATACTCTGAAATTTGTCTTTTCTAGCAAAATGATGAGGTGGCCTGAAAGTCTCCATGACAACACAACCCAACCTCGTGTTGCAAGATGCTTATGCAAGAAAGCATCTAAAACACAACTTCTGGGAAAGCCTTCCAATGAAAAAAACCTCACAGGGCTTCAGCTGCTTTCCCTACCTTAGTCAGATTATTTCCTTATTCAGATTATAAAGAAGGAGTTGTATATACACTTCTGATTGCATCACTGCTTGTTACTCTCCATTAAAAGGCATGCACAGAGATGTCAACATGGAAATATATCACGTATTTTTCTCTGATCCAAGTGCTAAAACCTGGTGGCTCAGTACATTTGTGTGTCCAGAAGAGCTGTGATGGTTGGTTGTCACTGTCACAGTGTCCACAAGTGCCAGACACCAAACCCACTGTTCTGTGTGTGCCATCTAAAACACAAGCTAGCAACTGTAGATACAAAGTGTGTTGATACCAGATTCTCCTCTGTCAAAACCAGGACTCAGCTGCCTCAGTGGAGATGTCTGATGCCATCTGAGATGCCCCAGGTCACCTCCAGGAAAATCCTAGACCTTTCTGACTTCAAGGTCCTTCCATGGATTTCAGTGTTACTGTGAAACTGTAGAAGGTCAAAAACAAGAGCAAAAATGAGTGCCTGGAAGCAGCCTCCTTGCTTACAGGCTGGCTGAGTTTCCCAGCAAAGCTTTCCACCAGGATCAGAGGAACACAGGTGGAGCAGAATATTAAAAGATGTCTTATTAAGTTAACATGACTGGAGAATTAGCCTGAAAATAAATAAGCCAGGCAGGGCTTATATAAGCTTTAATATAATCTTTTATCAGAGCTGAGGAGTCCCTAATTAAACTAACTATGGAAAATAGTACTTAATGAATGTGTAAATAAATACCAGCAGGAGAGACAGCAGAGCTCAAGATTATGTATCAGGGAAGGGCTGATCTCCAGAGGAGAGCTGAAAGGAGCAGAGCAGGATCAGAACTGCTGGAGCACCCCAACCCACATCACCAGGGAACATCCCAAAGGGGGGATACAGAAATCCTCAGCACACCCACTTGCCAAAGCTCTTACCATTCACCTTCATCTCTGGCAATTTCAGTGGAGTGTAATATCACTAAACACTCAAAACATTCAGCACTACAAATGTCCTTTGAAGCCTCTCCTTTCACTGTGTGCAAACCACTGACACTCCAGCAAGTTCCACCTGGCCTTGCCTTTGATAAGAAGGGGGTGTGCAGTCCCTTGCCAAGAGCAGGGAAGCACAGGGATGCACACTGGAAGGTCTGTGGAGTTACCTGAGTTCAGAGCAGAAAAGAGGTCACCCAGAATGAGTGAACTCCAGTCAAGCCAGAAAAATAGCATGGAAAAGCTCCATGGAGGCCAAGTTTAGTCATCCTGCTCCAGGGGAAGGTAGGCAGCTGCTTCCCACTGCCTGTCCCCAGCTCCTCTCCCTTCTCAGGTTGGTTCTGCCTTTCCTCTGGGACTGTGTGCTCCATGGCTTTCCCAGCAGCTCTGCAGGGAATTCAGATCAGCCACAAAAAACCCCAACAAGCCACCAAAACAACCAACCCACAGCTCCAGACACCCACACTGGGTGTTTAGCCCTCCCTTGCATCTTCAGCTCTCCTCTTGGAGGGTTTCCTCTCCTCCAGCCCTCCTCAGTGGTGCTGAACAGCTGATTTCATCCCCTTTTAGCTGCAGTGCTGCCCACAAAACCTTCTGCACCACCAACACCACAATCAGACACACTAAACCAACTAAACAGAACAACCAACCAAACCCACCAGAAAAAGTCACAGTAGTCTATTAGAAAGCCTAACTTCATTTCTCTAACAAGTCTAATACAACTGTGGACAAGCCCATAAATTCCACCACTTCCCACAAGCCACTAAGATGTAAAGTCAAGCTGGGGATCAGCAAATAAACAGATTTCTCTTGTCATTTCTTACATCACACTTCATTGTGGAGAGAAATATACCAGGATCCTCAAGGAAAGCTCAGAGACTAGCAGTTCAATGTCCAAAATAACAATAAAATATGATTGGGAAAAGAATAAAAAATATAATTAAATATATATATATATGGAANAAGACAGCTTCATAAAAGAACATGCAACCACCCTTCTGCTCTGTAACAGCATCAAAAAGATTTAATGTAAACAAGGAGGAGGACTGAAGGGCTAGTACCAGTGGGAAGTCTGGTCCTGTGACAATTAATACTCTGAAATTTGTCTTTTCTAGCAAAATGATGAGGTGGCCTGAAAGTCTCCATGACAACACAACCCAACCTCGTGTTGCAAGATGCTTATGCAAGAAAGCATCTAAAACACAACTTCTGGGAAAGCCTTCCAATGAAAAAAACCTCACAGGGCTTCAGCTGCTTTCCCTACCTTAGTCAGATTATTTCCTTATTCAGATTATAAAGAAGGAGTTGTATATACACTTCTGATTGCATCACTGCTTGTTACTCTCCATTAAAAGGCATGCACAGAGATGTCAACATGGAAATATATCACGTATTTTTCTCTGATCCAAGTGCTAAAACCTGGTGGCTCAGTACATTTGTGTGTCCAGAAGAGCTGTGATGGTTGGTTGTCACTGTCACAGTGTCCACAAGTGCCAGACACCAAACCCACTGTTCTGTGTGTGCCATCTAAAACACAAGCTAGCAACTGTAGATACAAAGTGTGTTGATACCAGATTCTCCTCTGTCAAAACCAGGACTCAGCTGCCTCAGTGGAGATGTCTGATGCCATCTGAGATGCCCCAGGTCACCTCCAGGAAAATCCTAGACCTTTCTGACTTCAAGGTCCTTCCATGGATTTCAGTGTTACTGTGAAACTGTAGAAGGTCAAAAACAAGAGCAAAAATGAGTGCCTGGAAGCAGCCTCCTTGCTTACAGGCTGGCTGAGTTTCCCAGCAAAGCTTTCCACCAGGATCAGAGGAACACAGGTGGAGCAGAATATTAAAAGATGTCTTATTAAGTTAACATGACTGGAGAATTAGCCTGAAAATAAATAAGCCAGGCAGGGCTTATATAAGCTTTAATATAATCTTTTATCAGAGCTGAGGAGTCCCTAATTAAACTAACTATGGAAAATAGTACTTAATGAATGTGTAAATAAATACCAGCAGGAGAGACAGCAGAGCTCAAGATTATGTATCAGGGAAGGGCTGATCTCCAGAGGAGAGCTGAAAGGAGCAGAGCAGGATCAGAACTGCTGGAGCACCCCAACCCACATCACCAGGGAACATCCCAAAGGGGGGATACAGAAATCCTCAGCACACCCACTTGCCAAAGCTCTTACCATTCACCTTCATCTCTGGCAATTTCAGTGGAGTGTAATATCACTAAACACTCAAAACATTCAGCACTACAAATGTCCTTTGAAGCCTCTCCTTTCACTGTGTGCAAACCACTGACACTCCAGCAAGTTCCACCTGGCCTTGCCTTTGATAAGAAGGGGGTGTGCAGTCCCTTGCCAAGAGCAGGGAAGCACAGGGATGCACACTGGAAGGTCTGTGGAGTTACCTGAGTTCAGAGCAGAAAAGAGGTCACCCAGAATGAGTGAACTCCAGTCAAGCCAGAAAAATAGCATGGAAAAGCTCCATGGAGGCCAAGTTTAGTCATCCTGCTCCAGGGGAAGGTAGGCAGCTGCTTCCCACTGCCTGTCCCCAGCTCCTCTCCCTTCTCAGGTTGGTTCTGCCTTTCCTCTGGGACTGTGTGCTCCATGGCTTTCCCAGCAGCTCTGCAGGGAATTCAGATCAGCCACAAAAAACCCCAACAAGCCACCAAAACAACCAACCCACAGCTCCAGACACCCACACTGGGTGTTTAGCCCTCCCTTGCATCTTCAGCTCTCCTCTTGGAGGGTTTCCTCTCCTCCAGCCCTCCTCAGTGGTGCTGAACAGCTGATTTCATCCCCTTTTAGCTGCAGTGCTGCCCACAAAACCTTCTGCACCACCAACACCACAATCAGACACACTAAACCAACTAAACAGAACAACCAACCAAACCCACCAGAAAAAGTCACAGTAGTCTATTAGAAAGCCTAACTTCATTTCTCTAACAAGTCTAATACAACTGTGGACAAGCCCATAAATTCCACCACTTCCCACAAGCCACTAAGATGTAAAGTCAAGCTGGGGATCAGCAAATAAACAGATTTCTCTTGTCATTTCTTACATCACACTTCATTGTGGAGAGAAATATACCAGGATCCTCAAGGAAAGCTCAGAGACTAGCAGTTCAATGTCCAAAATAACAATAAAATATGATTGGGAAAAGAATAAAAAATATAATTAAATATATATATATATGGAAGCTCCATACAAAATGGATTCCCTTCTTTTTTTTAATCAGAAAAAGATCTTAAACTGTTCCTTTTGCTTCAAGCAGCTGTAAAATACTATTATGGTGAGAGCAGAGCACCCTCATAATGGGGAAGACACCCCCACTAATGAAGTTCCATGTAATCATCTGGTGTTTCCCCCCTTTGCAGCTGGTTTTTGACAGCTGATCTTGACACCTTATTCAAACAGGAGTTTTCAATGCATTTCAATTAGAGGCAGAAAGGAACAACAACAAAAAAATATCTACAGTAATGAACTAATGTCAAGCCTGACAGACAGCTGGGAGATCTGGGATGTCTCCCTGCACAGAGAACAATATTGATCTGCAACACCTATTCCCAACCCTGTCTTTACCCCTTTATCCTATTCACATGCAAATACTTTCCTTTCTTTATCTTTCCTTTCTCTTTTCACTTTTATTTCTTTCCTTTCTCTTTTCACTTTTATTTCTTTCCTTTCTCTTTTCACTTTTATTTCTTTCCTTTCTCTTTTCACTTTTATTTCTTTCCTTTCTCTTTTCACTTTTATTTCTTTCCTTTCTCTTTTCACTTTTATTTCTTTCCTTTCTCTTTTCACTTTTATTTCTTTCCTTTCTCTTTTCACTTTTATTTCTTTCCTTTCTCTTTTCACTTTTATTTCTTTCCTTTCTCTTTTCACTTTTATTTCTTTCCTTTCTCTTTTCACTTTTATTTCTTTCCTTTCTCTTTTCACTTTTATTTCTTTCCTTTCTCTTTTCACTTTTATTTCTTTCCTTTCTCTTTTCACTTTTATTTCTTTCCTTTCTCTTTTCACTTTTATTTCTTTCCTTTCTCTTTTCACTTTTATTTCTTTCCTTTCTCTTTTTTCTTTCCTTTTCTCTTTCGCTTCTCCTTCTTTTCTTCTTCCTTCCTTCCCTTTCCTTATCAGCTTTTCTCTGTCTCCATTCTCTCTCAGCCCTACCCACTTACCCGTTGCAGGGAGGCTGTTCTGGGTGTGTTTCCAGGCCAAGGGCACCTGCCCTTCTCCAGGAGCAGCCCCAGGAGTGTGGATGATGTTAAGCAGTGGGCAGGACTAAGGTCCCACACGTGTGCACACACCCTGCTCCACACCCACAGCACCAGCAGCAGCACTGGGTGAACTGGTCTGGCTGCAGCTGGTGGCTGCTGCCAAAGCAAGTCGTTTAGAGTTGGCTTGTTGCACCTGAATGCAGATGAGCCCATAGTTTTTTTCCTTCCTGCAGGTTTAATTTCTTTCTTCTAGGTCATTTCAGAAGAGTTTCATGTGGTCTTTCACTGGATTAAAAAAAAATAAATCCTCTGACCTTCAACACTTATTTACTAAAATATACTCTTAGTTTAAAAACCTCTGTTCCCTCTTTGGTGCTGATGGGTCTTAGACTTGCTTCAAAAGTAATTAGATCTTAGACTTCTTCTTTAAAAGTAATTCCTGAGTCATAGGCTTTAGCTGAGGGTTGTCCAGGCATGGGAGAGCAGGGTCAGGAAGGGGAGAAGCTGTTAAATCATTTGACTTAGGTAAGATTTGGCTTGGCAAGATTTAGGACTGGATGTGGTAAAAGACTGTAAGATAATGAATGCTCTGGAGAAGATTCTTTCTTCCTCATGAGTCTGGATAGATATTGGAAGAAACTAAGAGGTGAGGAATGAAAGGCAGATCAAAGGAATGTAATTTCTAACTCACCATGTGATTAAACTGTAATTAATTGCTATAGGATGGGGATGAGGCCAAAAACCAGCAGAATTCTAAATGGGCTAGAGCATCTACATAGGTATCAGGAGTATACAGTTATTTTTATTGATGATTAACATTTTTAATTAAAATAATTCACCCTATCAAAATATTAAGCAGGGATGCTAAATCTCATGCTGTAGGGCTTAAGAGAATCTCCAAATATTAAGGGCTCAGGATGAGTCCCAGCTCACAGAGCAGATTATTCACATCTTCCAATTGTTCATTCTGACACTTCAATCCTACCCTATGCTTTCCAATGAACGGGGTTGAGTCTCTGCTTCTCCCAGGTTAATTGGAATTTCTCAGCCCTAAACCACAGTGTCCAGAGATCTGCAGAAGCTGAAGGACACTTTCCTACTTCTTACTTCAAAGCAGATCTCGTGAGCAATTGGATATGATTGTTTATCAGTCCAAAAACAGGGCAGAAGGTAAATTACATCCAATTATCTCCTGTTGCCCTCTCTGATATAATAATTTCTACCTTCTCTTCAAAACTTATCACCTGCTTGGTTTTTCATTAGCATGCTACTCACTTGGTAACAATTAAATAAATAAAATTCAGAGTGGCTTACTATGGAGACATAACTCTATAGAAATAAAGTGTGACATGTGGAAACCAAGGACTTAAAAAGCAGAGATATTGCCTTTTATTGGATCCATTCATGGCAACTCCAGTAATGGTTCCCATCTCACACGTGTCTCAGTCCTGCTGATGCTGGTTTAAAGGTACTTCTCCACATCCTCAGTTAAATGCTGAGGCTAATGACTTTCACTTTCAGATCAATAATCTCTTGAAACAGATTGAAGGGAATTTAGGGCAGGCCAAACTGTCATATAGTGAATCCCTAGGGAGCCACTCAAATCAGTTAGAGCCCAGAGCATCATAGAGCCTACCTTGATCATACCTTGATCAACCTGGCCTAGGTGGCCAGGGTATGCCTAAGCAGACCCATCAAGAATGAGAAGCTGTTGTTAGGCTCTTCCATCTGTATTTTCCAACAACTAACTCCCTCCTGCTGCAGGAGCTCAAGAAAACAAAACCATCCCTGATCACTTTTTGTTTAGCACACAAAATCTTCAGGCACTGGCACCTTTGTTTTGCAGATGCAAGCACATGTATTTACACACGTGTGTGGAACAAACCTTCTGGAGACTCATCTAAAAGAGCATTGCTTGGATCTTCCCTGCTGTTCATGGCAGCCCTGGATGGCCCAGATGTTTCCTCCCAACTAACTACACATTCCTGTGTTTTGTTGGTTGTAAAATACACTGAATTCCCATCAGCATGCACAGTGCATATGCTCTGCTGTGAGTCAACAAGATTGCAGGATGCAAACCCTCAAAATCAGGAGCTGCAAAGTCCTTCTTTGGCTCCTGTTTTCTCCATGATGCACCAGAAATAACAATAGTTGCTCCAGGCACTTCACTTGCTGCACACTCTGTACCCAGTGTAAGTGGCTTTGTTTTCAGATGGTCTAGATCATGCCTTACCCACGGACAGCCCATAAGAAGTTAGCAATTCCTCTGCAGTATAGCCAATGAGATGTGCATGGGGAAGCACAAGGGAAACATAAACACCCCATAACTGTATTTTCTGTACCTTACAGAACACAGCTGGAGCAGCCACAGCTGTGTCTTTCCTCCAGAATTGCACTGAAATTCACAACCACTTGGCACACCCAGAATCAGTTCCTTGCCCTGCTTGTGTTGATCTGAATCCACATCTCCCCTCAGCCTGCCCAAAGACTTTTTGTTCTGTGAAATACCAAGAAGCAGGGGCCACCTCCTGTTGAATTTGGACAGTTTGGGGCTGGAGAGTCTAAAAACTATGATGTGAACCCAGTAACTGCACAGAACTTCTCCTGCCTGCCCCCCAAAGTGTCCTTCATTTCTGTTTCCTCCCCCATGTTCTCAGTGAAGCAAAGACTGCAGAAGTTCCCCCTTTTTTGTCCCAAGGTTAGATTTACATTAAGCAAAACCCTCACTGTCTCTTTCCTAACCTAAATAAAGGATGTTTTTACATCAAAGTGAAACCACTTCAATCAACTAGAGCAGGGGAGCTACTCCCTGGTGCTTCTGTGAACATCCTCAAAGCAAGTGCTCAAGTCTTTGCCTCAGATCTGCAGTTGTGGTTCTGGATTCCCTTTGAAAGGAGATCTCCCAAAGCTCCAGAGTCCCTGATTGCTGATGTGCTGGATGAAAGGGTGTCATCCTGTGTCCTGCTCCAGGCCAGGTCTGGAAGGGATGCTCCAAGCCTTTGTCCCAGACTGAGGGACACAGATCACCACCAGAGACTGCAGATCTGGATCAGCACAGGAGCAGATCAGGATTTCCAAATCGGAGGCACACATTCAAGAGCAGAGTGGTGAGCATCTGAGGAGTTTACCTCTGGAATCTCAGTGTCTGCAGCCCTGATACTTCCAGAGTAAGGTCAGTTGAGGAGAGATCTACCAAGCAGCCACGCTTAGCAAGGTTTACTTACCAAAACCTACCTGTCCCCTTGGCTCTAATCATCATTTCTCCAGAGCAGGAAGGTTTTCCTCTGAAATGCCTGCATCACCTTTTCCTTCTTCCACTCTTTTTTCATTTATGCATTTCTGTTTCAGGCAGCATGAGCAAACTTTAAATTAATTCCTTTTCCCTTCCTTTTACTTTAAAATCCATTTGTTATGCAGTGCATAGCCTTTAAAATGCACTTCAGGGACAGCTGCTTGTTTTTTTTGCTTGTTGTTTTTATGCCTTTGCAATGTTGTATAAATCAATAAGAATTTTCTCTGTTGTTTTTAATGTTAAACTTCCATGATTACACCTAAAAGAAATGCTTCCTGAGGAAACAGAGTGCTGTGGCCCAATGAGACTTAGATTTACAGCTGGGGTTTCTTTCTAGGTCTAGTAATTTCTGTTTGCAGGCTGAAGCTTTTCATGGAAAGAGCTGGCAGATGTAAACAAGTGATGTGGAGGAAAAGCACACAGATCATTTTCCTCACTCCAGTGCATCCTATTGAGAGAGAAGCTAATGAATGAGTGAGGTCACACTTGAAATATGGTTCAGATTAGTCATGAACTAAATCTTGTTGCTAAGAAAAACTTCCCAGTGGCCTGTGTAAAAGATACATGATGCTCACTCAAAGCACTGGAATGGGTCTAATGATCACCTTGCTTGTGGGAAGAACTATAGGGAGTGAGGGCTCCTGCTCTTCACAAACCCCCTCTGCCATGGCATTGTGTTTGGGGCTTGGCATCTCTTCTCAGGCACACAAATTCATTATGAAACTGAGTGCAAAAGACCACATATTTGAGATGAAGAGAAAAAAAATCTTTGCTAGAAAGGGTATTTCCACTGAAAGCCATTTAATCCTCAAAAGGCATCCAAGAAAATTCCCAACTCCTCCTGATGCTGAGTGAGCTGCTCTTACTGCTGAGTGTTCAGAGGCATTTAAATGTCATCAAGAGAATTGTGTAAGAGCAAAAGTACCCTCGAGGGGGTGAGTGCTTAGAGTGTTAATGGAAACAGGCTGTCTCACCTTCTTAGCCAATACCAGGGGTTTCTCTGGTCTGCCATCCCTGGAAGTATGAAAAGATGATCTGCTTGAAGGCAAAGGTTTCAGACTAGTAATAAACCACGTCCTCTATTATCAAGACCAAATCAACCCACAGAACATACAAAGAGTCATCTTCAGACACACTGACTCACAGAGTGGGGTGACAAAGCACTGTCAGAGGAGGAAAATGAGGCAGGTTTAGGAGGCTGTGAGGTGGAAGAGATCCTCCAGTTTTAGCTGCTAAGTGTTGACTGGGATTTCCCTTGGAAACTCTTAGTTACTTGTATTTACAGGAATCTTGCTGCCTCCTGCCCATGCAGACAGGTCAAGGGGGCAATAGGAGGGGGTAAGAGATGCCAAGCTCCTGCTCTAGGATTTCTGCTGTTTCTGTACTCCCAAAACATGCTTCTCTGTGCAGCAGAAACCTAATTAGCCAGAAATAGGAAAGAAATCAGAATGTGATTCCTGGGCCCTGCACTGATGGCTGGAGCTGGGGGTGGAGAGATCTTTGTGTTCCCAAGCAGGGAACAGTGCATGCTTCCTCTGGAAAGTGTTCTAATTATGCCCTAATTACAGTACCTGGAGGAAATCCTTCGGATGCTCTGCACTGAAATCTCACCTTGAAATCCTGACAAACAGCTGCAAATTGCTGTCAAGTCATTAGGCTGCTGGTGAGAAGGTCACTGGCTAGCTTGGAACCACAGCTTTACCACCCCCTCCCTTTCCTTCTTTCTCTTCCTTCTGCAGCCTACAGGGAACTAGACAAAGGGTGATGTTGACACCTCCCTCTGAGAGAAGAGGCTGTGGCAGACCAACCATGGTCTCCAAATCAGGCTAGGACACTGCCTGCTCTGGAGGCTGTCATTGGGGTTAAGATGCAGAGTAGAAGTAGAAACTGTGAAGATGAGGTGTCCAACATGATTCCTGGGTCCTCTGCCTCTGTTCTTCTATTTTCACTTACACCACCATGGTTGCAAGATGCTCCATGGGCAGTTCCAGGTAGGACATTGTCCTGAGAAGTCAACTCAATCAGGCAGTTAGTTCCTCACCCATTTAGCTGCCCTGTGTGTAAAAGACACAGCAGGGCTTACTGCATCAGTGTGGTGTATAATATACCACTTCCACCTAGGAAAAGGAGGATTTAGAATGAAGACTTGTCCTTGAGGCCATGCTGGAGTGCTGACTGTACTTAGAACCAGTTCTAACAAATCTCCAATCCTTGCTCTAACCACTGGATGTGATTTGAGGCAATCATTTGGCTGTGAAAAACAGAATGTTTTCCAAGGTGTCAAATGCTGGTTCTCATGCTGCTGGGAGAGCTGTGGCTGCTACGAGCTCTCAGTTTGCTGTTTGCATGGCCAAGAGACATGTGTGGGTGGAATATTCATGCACCTTCTGGTTCTTCAGGAAAATGTTTGTGCCATTGTTGGTTTCTGTGCCATTGTTTCTACAAGACCTGCTCCAGCTCATGTTACATCCCAGGGATTCAGCAACACTCCATTCAGCTGCAGCCAGGAAGCTCTGAAAGACCCATCACATGGAGAGCTGGAGAAATAACCTCCTTGGTTGCACCTACAAACATGACTGGAACTATTTGCTGAAGGCTTTAAAACACCAGACCCATGCAGATGCTACCTCTGTATATGGGGATGCTGTGAGGTGCTGGGGTAGACACAAAACCACCCATGTCTTCAGACCTTTGGTTTTCCAGAAGATGTGCAAACTTGTATTTGGAATCCAGCAGCAAAAGACTCACCTCTGAGAGGATTATCACCAACTGGACTCTCAGCTACTCTCCACATTAAAGCCTGTTGGGAGGAAAAGAAAGAAATGAATAAAAGACTAGTGTCTTCTTCCAGAAGGAAAGAAATCTTCAGTTCTCAGTCTTCAGAATGACTGTCATAGTGCAACACACAGAGACAGGAACACACCCTCCAGCTTTGGGCACACACCCAGCAAGAAAACTTTCAGCCAGAATAATTACAGGTTGGCAAAGTTTCAAGTAACAGAAATGAGGGCAAGTCTTGCATCATCTTAACCCTAGGCTCTACCACCTCAGCTTATGGGAACAAAACCTTTTCTTCAGATACCACCACACAGATTTTTCTTCTCCTCCTCTCTGTTTTCACAGACTTCTTGAGGAGAGGGTCCTGTTCCTGGCTGGTGCCCAAAGCTTTGCTCACAGAGCTCCCCAGGCTGCTTTATATAGCTGTGGGAATCCCCAAGTCACAGGAGCTGATGGCTCCTGGTGGGTCTCTCCATCATTCTTGTAACTGCTGCAACCTCAATTGCTTCTCCCAGCAAAAAAAAAGCCTTCTGCACAACCCTCTGCATGTCTCTAACAGGCTTAACTGAAGCCATGACACCAAAGCCTACAGAGTGCTCATAAACCTGCACCGTGGAAATATTTGCCAACTATAAATAGAAGGCTGTCAAACATCAAAGCAATCTTCTCTGAAAACACTTTGTCGTGCTCTGGGCAGCTTCCACAGCTGTTAGATAGAAAAAAAAATGGATAGAAACTACTGCTGCCAAGCCAAAGGATTGAAAGTTCTTCTATAACTTGCACACATCCTATTGACTTTGCTCTTTTTCTGTATTGTTGTTCTAGAGTTCTCCAGTCCCAACCAGAAAATGGACTAGCAGCCTGGGCCTCCTCTCTAACTCAGCACAGGGCTTGTTCTTCACCACGTTACCTGATGACTTGTAGGCAGTTTGTTTTCCACATGTGAATAAATGGATGAAGCTTGGACCAAAGGAATTCAGCATAGAATGCACTGGGGTGGAAGGGACCCTTAAAGGTCATCTTCTCAGTATAATTCTTGAAGGACTTGAAAACAGGAGGAGGTGGGCTTGTGATGTAGAGTGGTCAATGGCAGGCTTTGCCTTCCTAGGAGGCTGCTGAGCAAGGAATCAAAAGTCTCTGAATTCTAAGAAATTATTCAGGGAACAATCTGGAAAAGAAGGTAGTAGTGCTCATCTGCCTCAAAGGCTCCTTGCAAACAGAGCAGATGATCAAACATTTCCTTAATAAAGCTCCTGCTAAAGGTCAAGTGGAGTAAATTGCTGCAGTTGTACAGAAGCGAGTGGAACTGAAGCAATCTTCACTCTAGATCTAACTTGCACTTCCACACCAGATGACTCTGCCTATTTTCTTTTAGCATGACTGGAATGTCCTTTATTCCACTTGTAATGTAGCCCCAAACATGTTCCGTTTAACATATTTGCTCTAAACCAATCTCTGTTGTATTTCAGTTGAAAGAGAAGTTCAGGGTGGGGTTTTTTTGAGCTGCTGGAGTGGAGGGGGCTAGAGAAAAATAAAAGAGATTCTTTAAAGCACAATAAAAAAGCCACTGAGACATGTTTCACCACTCTGGGTGGGTCCAGTGCTGTTCAACATCTTTGTCAGTGACATGGGCAAAGATGTGTGGTGGATTCACCTGGGGAAAGGGATCTATCCAGAGGGACCCTGACAGGCTGGAGAAACTGCCACTGCAAGCTGCCTGAGGTTCAGCAAGCCAAAGTGCATCTGGGATGGGCACATCCATGGTTTGAAACTGAGGGAAAATAGGTTTAGATTGGATCTTAGGAAAAAACTCCTCAGTATGACAGCTTTAGCTTTATGCTCTAGGAGCAAATCAGAGTTCCTCAGCCTTCACAAGGGCTGTTCTGCAGTATCCAGGCACAGAACCATGCTGGCTTTGCTGTGTGGATATTCAGAAGCAGCTGAAATGAAAGGTGGTTTTGTGTGTGGAAACCATGCAGAGCAATCAGTCTTTAGCCTATGAGAGCTATTTTTCCTGCTCTTTCTGTGACTGCAGACCCAATGCAAAGGGCCAACCTCCTAACAGCCAGTGGTAGAGGGAACAAAAAAGGAATCCTGCTTTCATCTGGATAAAAGATGATGTCTGGGCTGATCTGAAACACCTTTTTTTACAAGTCAAAGGGTGCAGATCTCCTCGAGGTGACAGCTGCCCAGGGAGCCCACACAGACACACGCTGGGAGCTACTGAAGGTAGTTCTTGCCAGATCAAAACTGACATTTTCCTGCTGCCTTAGAACTCATGAGCTACTCTTGCCCATTCTGAGCCTAAGAAATAGGATTAAGGACAACTATTTGAAAATCAGAGAATCATCCAGGGTGGAAAAACCTCTTGGGATCATCCAGCCCAACCATGAACCTGCTCTCCACAGTTCACCCCTAACCCATTGCCCTCAAACCCACATCCAAATGATCCTTAAACTCACCCAGGGCTGGAGTTTTATAGTTTTATAGTTTCCCAAGGGTGGCAGAAAAAACTTCTTGATGCCTGCTGAGGTTTTCAACACTCCAGGACTTGTTTGTAGCATTTCTTTGGGCACCATTTATAAGCTTTCTCTTGGTTAGTGGGCAGAGCACTTAAGGGGTGTTAAAAACTTTCCTTTTTGTGACTTAGAAGTATCTCCATTAGCTATTCTGCTTGGGCTTTCATTGCCATTTGATGTGCTGAAGGGGGTGGATGGCACTTGCTCATGATAGATTGCTTTGTTTCTCCTGTGATACCATTGCCCAAGGATAGAGAACCATGTTCCATTGAATCTGGTGCCTCTGACAGTGACTGATTGTGTGCAATCAATGGTAATTAAACCTATTGATCCCATGGATTCATGGCAGACCTGAGCCTCTTGCACTGATTCATTGTTGCAGCACCAGAATATTGGCATTTCTGAAGCTGGACTGGCACAGTTCTGCTCTGAGGAAGACAAAAGCAGGTGGCACTGGGAGCAGTGATGAAGGCCTTTTGGATGTTTATCCTCCTGGAGCAGGGAACTTCTGGGGCCAGATTTCCAGAATTCAGGACCAGTCTTCCATTTGTGAGCCTGGAAATTAGCTGCTGACTCTAAACAGCTACTGCCACTTCTTTTTGTGTTTCCCCAGCTCCACCACTGAACACAAGACCCACCTGATGAGCATTTCTGGCTTGGTGACCTTCAGTTCCTCAAGGATTGCTTATAGCCACTGACAACTAAACAGCTGAAGCTCCTGCAGAGGCAAATTGAGGAAGAAGTAAGTAAAAGCTGAGATCTAATCTTCTAGATTTATGGGTGCCATAGACTGTGGCCACTTACTTTCAAGAGAGAGGGATCCTTTGCAGCTTTCCCTTAGCATAAAAGGAGGTGGAGTGTTCCAGTCACAGCCTCAGGTAAGCTAGACTATGAGGTTTACAGACTTCAGGTGGTGAGGAACCTGCCATATCCTCAGGTGAACTCTTCCAGCATTAAAAATAGGCAGCTTATCTGCAGTCAGAACTTGTCTGGCTTGAGCTACCAGCCTGTGAAGTGTTATGCATTTGTATGTTAAATTAAAGAGCCCTTTGCCCTTATATATATTATTCTTCTGCATTTCTAGTTGGAGCTTTTTTCCCCCCCTCACTGCTTTTACATTTTCTTACTGCTGTGCTGCAAGAGTTCCAGGTTTTTAAATCCAAGTCCTGTGCCATTCCAGAGGACAATGCAAATCCAATTCCTGTGCCATTCCAGGGGACAATGCTTTTCTCCTCCACTGTTTGCAGTAGAGTGTGAAGGGGGATGCACACACACCTCCCCTCAATGCTGAATATCAGCTTTACCACTCCCTCTTCCTCCTCCCCCCTCAAATGTGGATTATATCTTGGTTTTTTTCACCAGGGACCCCTATCCTCACAGTTGGCCATTCTCAGATATGAACATTTGCAGGTTTAATGAGCACAACAGGCAGAGGAGGGTGCTTGGCAGCAATGCAGAGAGCACAACAAATACAGGATAAGCACTCTGAGATTAGGTTTTAATGCTGTCTTAATGGCAACACAAAAGTCTAGTTCCATATCCCTGTGCCTCCAATGCCACAATATGCACTACTGGGGTTGCCACTTTGGGAAATGGGAAAGCAAAGGGGAGAAAGGGAGAGGAAGATGTGACAGACAGCATGGTGTCAGGACAGAATTTCTGCTAGCTGGAAAACATTTAGTCAGCTCATGCAGTTGCTGCTATGTTCAAATTGCCCTCACTTGCATCATTTCCTCTTGATCCCAACTGACTGGAGATGTACAGTAAATATACTGGCACTACTGATTAAAAATTATCTTTTCTGGCAGGTTTTAACCCCCTTTTTAACCCCCAGACAAGCTAAACTCAGCTTGCCTTTTGAGAATCACTGGCCAAGAAGCAGAAAGGAAAAGCAGCCCCAAGTGGAAATGGATCCTCAAGCCCAAAATAAACCCTCAGTCCTTCAATGTCTTTAATGCCCAAGTTCTTCAAGGTCTTTAAGAGACCTTGATAGACTGTCTGAGCTAGCACCAGCTCCAGGAGATACCAAAGCAATGTGTAGTACCTTGGGGGTTGGTTCTTACCCAGAGCTACACAGAAGCCTGAGCTGAATCAACCTGTGTTCAGGTTATATATTGGATATATATGGATATTGGATATAAAATACCATGGAAAATCATGAAACATGGGGCTACCTGAATCAAGGCCAACTCCACAAGTCTGGATGGCCTTAAATGCTTCCAGAAACCTCAGCCTGCACCTGCTCCAAGCCCAGATTCACACCCCACCCCAGTGTGCAAACAGAGTGTGGGTTCTTGCATTGGTGTGCACACCTGACTCCGTCCTCTCAGGGTGTTGTTCACTGGCTCAGAATGTTTGGCTGCAACAGCTCCTGAGCTGCAGCTACACATCTCCACACAACAAAAGAGGTGATAGTTTTCCCTGAGTGAGCTTTTGAAAGATTTACACACACTGTTCAATACTGGTGTCAAAAATCCCCTCAGACTGCCCAGAACTCACCTCAGAGCAGTGAGGAAGTTTCTGAGCTCCACAGGGTGATTTTTGCCAGACTTTTCCTTCTGACATGCAGTTGCTGGTGCAGTCTGTACAGAATAAATCCATCTCTGTCCCCTTCTGCTCCTTCTGAGTCCTACAAAAGGGCAAGAAATAGTCTCTGATCTCTTCAGGGCCTCTGCAGGAGAGGGGGACAGGACAGGGGACCCCAAACTGCCTCACCAGGCACCCCAGCCCCTGTGAAAAGCTGAGGGGGCAGGAGGGTCAGTTGCTTCTTCCATCTTCTTCCTCACTTCTTCCTTGGTGGCATCCCAGGGGGTCTCTGTCCCTTCTGCCTTCCACCCTGAGCTGGGTGATCCTGGATCCAGCCCCAGAATCCAGCTCCCATCTGCTGCTGGGCCCAGGCTGGGACTCTCCCAGTGCTGCTCCACAGCACCAGTGGGGATGGAATTGCCATCAGGGGCTTGGTTTCTATACTGGTTTTTTATCTATTCGTATATATTCCACTTCTATTTCATTTTCACTGAAGCTGTTCCAGTTTCCTTCTCTCGTGGCTGAGTCTCTCCCTTATTCCCTTCCTCTCCCTCCTTGGGAGGGAGCCCTGACAACATGCCCACTGGATAGGAAGACAAAGAAAACTGAGATTTTTCATGCAAAGCCAAAGCTGTGGTCAGAGAGGTTTGTGTGATGTTTGCCCTGTTCTCTTCTTGAGCTTCTTCACACCCACTCTGACCCTGGGTTTTCCTTTGCCAGGGTGGCAGGTTCTCTTCTGCTCCATCTAGCAGGACATCCCACTTCTGATCCTCCTCAGAAATGCCAGGATTAATGTCCCTCTGCCCAATTGCTCCCTCGTGCTTTCTGCACAAGGTTCATGAGCCAAGATGTAAAATAACAAGAAGGAGCTCATATTTTCCACACCACCTCCCTGGAGACCCATCAGGATATTCTCATTTTCAGTTCAGTCTCCAACAAGAATATTGCCAGCATCAATATTTCTGAGTCAAGCTATGCAAGGGATTCAGGAGGCAGCCCTCACAGAAAAATCTCCTTTGGGAAGGAATGCTGATACCCACCTTCATGTTCTCTTGCTTCCTTTGAGGTCCTAGATAAGGTAGGGAACACATCTCCATTCTTCTCCCCTTTTCTCCTTTCCTCTTCTCTATCCTCCTTTCTTCTCTTTCTTCCTTTCCTCCTTCCCTCTTCTCCTTCTCTCTTTCCCTCTTCCCTTTCCTTCTTTGATTTTCTATTATTTTTCAATATATAATTTTGAAATTGCCCAGAATACAAAAGCTGTGCTCATCTCCCAGCCAGCTTTGTAGTCAGAGCACAGAGCTTAGCTGCTGCAGTATTTTTATTGTTCCTCTGCAAAAAAAAACCAACCCCAAATAAACTCAACCAAAGCCCGGAAACATTAAATTTCATCCTGAACAGAGCAGCCTTTCTCTGATTGCACATCTCCAAAGAAAGATGCAGGAGAGAGTTCAGCCTTATGCAGTTTAATGATGCCATCTTTACATCAGGAGGTGGGAAAAGGACAGCTGAGGAAAGCAGCAGCACGAGGCTGTGCTGAGGAGAGCCACTCACAAGTGACAGGGAAGGGAAAGAATTCATTCCCTCTTACAGCTTTCAAGAAGCAGAGAATTCAGAAGTATAAGTTGTTAAATAATTTAACACCAAAAAGAAGATTTTCCCCAAACAATCCTTTTGTTTTGTTTTTCCCTTGTATTTGACAAGCAAAAAAATTAATGGAATAATGGTTTGTTTATAGAACTGCAATAATTTAAACACTTGATTTAAAAAAAAAACCAACAAACCAAGCACAAAAACAACCCACAGTGATGCCACAAACCCCACGTGTCATTAGCACCTTTTTAATATGTGCAGAATACATTGTCTGGCTCTCTAATGCAATTTGAACAGCACATCCTCTCTTACCACAGCCAAAATAAACCCCAAACCAACAACCAACCCCCCAGAAGCATCAGGGTATCCCCAACTTTCACCTGGAGCAGACCTGATGCTCACTCTGAGGTGCAGCCCCCTCATCCCTCCCTTACTCAAAGGTGGATTTTCTGGAGGGCAGCTTTTGGTGTCCCCAGGGGCTGTTGATCTACTGCCTTGCCCAGATGGCTGGAGAGAAAACATGATGGAAGAAAAAAAAATAAAGCAGGGAAATGGCACCCCCAGAACTCAGGGTGCAGAGAACAGTGTGGGGTGTCTCCAGGAACAGAGTGAACAGGCAGCCATCTGCCAGGGAACATGCTGGAGCAAAGGGAACTGGGCTGTGTCCCCTGCTGTGGGTGGAGAAGTTGCAGAACTGTTGTCTGTGCCTAACCCCAGCAGGGCTTTTAATTTAATTTTCATTTTAATTTAAGATACAGGAGTGTCCCTGGTGCTCCTAACCCAGACCCTTGGCAATGGCAACACACATGTCACAAAGAAAATCCACCCCCAGCTCCTCTTCAACCCATCAGGGTTGGACTAGCTGACCTCTAAAGCTCCCTTGCAACCCCAATTATTTCAGGGTTCTGCCTCTGTGAGCTCACAGAGACCTGCAATTTGTTTAAGAGAATAAAATCACCTATTTACCCTTCAGGTGTTGCACTGGAATGTTCTGGAGTCAGCCACCCAGGATGAGAACCAACCTCCAGGGGCTGAGGAGTCACTGTCAGGACAGAAATTAAATGGCACATTTCCACAGCCTAGTTAATGTGTTTGGCTTCCAGAAAACCTGCTCACTGACTTCACACTTAATCAAAACATCTCCTGCCACCTTGGGAGGGATCTCTCGAGGAGATCTCTGAGCAACAGGTTTGTTTCCCACTGAACTACAGCAAGCTGCCCTAAGATACACCCACAACCCCGAGGGCTCCTGAAAAAGCAGCAAGTTTTCATGCTATTTTCCCTTTGATTGCCTTGCCATAGCAAGAAACAAAGTCAAATCAAATCAAAGAGCTTATTTACATAGGAAAGAGCAAAAATAGCACCACTGAGAGCTCTGTGCTAAAGACTTTGTTTAACCCTGGCATGTGAGCATGCTGTTTAATTTCAGTTCTCAGTGAGACTCCAAGGCTGGCAAATGGTTCTCTCTGGCTATAGCCTGGGTGTCTGTTTTGGGCTGGTTAGAGGCACTGCTCTATAAGCTCCATATGTGGCTTCTGCTTGGCTTAGCCAGCTAGAAAGCACTGTGCCATGGGAGGGAGGTGCCAGCAGGGCAGGGTGCCTCTTTTCTGTCTCCAGGAGACCTGGTGAGGTGTATTTCTGAACACATCCATCAGCTCCTGCCTGTGTCAGGTGCCCTGCAAACTGCTTTGTGCACAAGAGCTCTGAAAATGCAACTGCTTTTCTGGCACTTGTTGTGAAGCTCTTTCCAAACTCCATCCCCTCTTTGCTTCTTAAGTTGATTTTGGCAATTAGCTGCTAAGGGCCAGTGTCTGACTTTTTGCTTTCTCTCTCCAACACCCTTTCCTCCAGGTTTCTGAACATCTACTTTGCTTTGACCCTCTCATCAGAGATCAACCTCCTCCCACAGCAGCCTGCAACTTCTCACCTCTGCCACACGACCTGCCCAAGATGCTGCCATAATGGATCATCCAAAATGGTAATGTTAGCTCACACTTGGCTTCCTGAGATTTAACACCAGTGGAAATTAGTTCATTCTGTTAATTTTTTAGTTAATTTTCCACAGTCATCTCCTTGCCAGAAGGAAGGAGACAGGCTCCACCTGATAGAACCAAGCCCTCTGAGAACTGAAGCTCTTGCCCAGAAAGGTCAAATCCTGTCTGTAGTCTCTTCAGGCCTTACTCTGAGAACACACATGGTCCCATAAAAGGTAGATCCTGTAGGATACACACTCACTTCTGGGCAGAAGGATGTTAAATGTAACAGGGATCTTCTGGGAAGCACACACTAGCTGCTCACAACTGCCTGTCCGTGGTGGGATGGATTTTCTGGAGACATCTCTTCCAGCTTTGGCATGGCTTTCCCTTCCTCCAGTCCATGGGGATGGCAGATAGCACCAACAATCCTGTGATCAGCCTGTGCCTCACAGTTAATAGCCAGGGCTGCAGGATTGAATCTCAGTTCCAAGTAAGGCTTTGGAAAGATCTCACCAGATAACAGACAAAAATGTTGGCATTGAGATGGTTCTGCATAGACAGCTACACAATGCATTGATATATGCTCTTCATTGAGAAAAAAACCCACTTATTTTTAATGTTTTAATATGCCCTGATGTTAGAGAAAACAACTCCAAAAATTCACATATCACTTCAAAGATAATAATAATAATAATAATAATAATTCCATAAAAATAATCTGACCGACCGGCAGCATTTGTTGGCTTTAGAAGACCTCCCATGACAGAAACACAGCTGAAGACATCTGAGAGCTCCTGGCAGATGTCAATTCAAGTTTTCCAAACAACTCTGGGGATGCTCCCTGCTTCCTAGGGCCCCTTGACATTGACAGGTCTGGCAGCCAGGCTTGCATAGTAAGCACACTGGGTGAGGTCACACTGTCCATTGGCTCCCGGAGGCCCCTGGGGACCCTTGAGCCCGGGAACACCAGCTTCACCTTGAGGACCTGGTGGTCCTGGCATCCCATCTTTGGCATAGCCAGGCTCTCCTGGGAGGCCTGCAAATGAAACCAGAATGCCCTTGGTGAGTGATACCCCCCCAGTGTGATGTCACAAGAGGTGGCTTTGTCACCAAACTGGGGTGCAGACGTTGGCTTCCATGGATTTGGGGGGGCTACCAGGAATTGATGAGGATGTGAGAAGTGTGTGTCCCCCCCAAAAGAAAGTTTTCCACCTCCCATGGCAACGTGGGGCTGCACAGCTCTGCTGTGGCTGCTCTTCTCCATCACCACATTGAAGCTGTGCAGCTGCACAAGCCAATTGTGACGTGCAGTCCTCAGAGAGAGGAGGTGAGGATGGGCAAGCCTGAGGGAAGAGCCAGCTTTGAGAGATCATTTATTCATCCAAAGCCATCTGGCTCTCTGGCAAAGGCCAACAGGACACTTTGCAGTGTATCTAGTACTTAATACTTCACTTTGGGTTTGTCCCAAAGGTCAGAGAACCTAGTTGTTAAATCTGAGATGGATCATTGCTCCTGTCAGTCAGGCTGAGAAAGCAAAGGTAGCCTGCTAAGATGCTCAGATATGAACCTTCCTTCCTTCCCTTTGGGCCTCTTGCTACAGAAATGGTGTTTGATGGATTTGTGTGCTCCTGACTGCTGATATGGCACAGACCTCTGTCCTCCTGCTGGTTCTGAGTGATGTGTTTTGTGGGGTGTTCTGAATCAACACACCTGGAATTCCTGGAGGACCTGGTTCTCCTCGTTGGCCAATGCCAGTGTCTCCCTTCTCACCCTTTGCTCCTCTTTCTCCTGTAGAGAGGGAAAGAAAAAGCAAAAGAACAGATGAGTGGGATCTATGAAACTAGAGAATACTACCAGAGCTTTTCCTTCCCCACTGAAGCCAATATATGTGCTAAAAATAGCTCCTAATTGTGGCCAGGGATGTTAAAAGGGATGAAGATTCACCCCACTCCAGTTGTGGACAGAGGTGGAACACACCAGGAGTTGCTGGTGACACCACATCTGGTTCATCAGACTGAGTGTGCTTCTAACACACCCAATTTGAGGATCACTTGGGTGCCTCTAACATGAGAGGTGGATGTCAGTGTGTGGTTGACACCCCCCCTTTATCAGAGCACACACACCAAGTTTCACTCACCTTTGGGACCAACTGGTCCAGGTGGCCCTTCAGAGCCAGGCTGGCCAGGCTGGCCAGGCTCTCCTGGACGACCAGTTCTTCCTGGGAGGCCTTCCTTCCCAGGAGGACCAGGAGGCCCTGGTCTTCCATGGGATGCTTTCACATGTGCAGGCTGTATCTGAGCCAGGAGATAGGCTAATTTTGCTGTGAAGAGAAGGATATTGTTCATACTTCATACTGAGGAGTATCCAATGTCTCAGTCAGAAAGTCAGGGACATTTCTTCTCCAGCTGGGACCTTAAAAGCAGATTTATATCCTACTCTCATTGCTTTCTCTTCCAGAGCCCCAAATGAATCTGTTGGGATTTGTATCTTCTCTTGTCCTACCAGCTCAGCCCAGGCAGCTGCAGGAAGGCTCCAGCCAAGCTGTTTTGGTATCAAAAAGCCAGGAGATGCTCAGCACAAGCAACAGCCATGGGTTGAAGAGAAGAAATCCCCTGTGCTATTGCTGGCAACATCAGGCTTGGGGAACAGTCCAGCTTGGTAAGCACATTTAGTTTTACACATCCCTCCTTCCAGGCAGGCTGGTGGCAACATCACCTTCCATTAGCAGGAGAGGGTGAGGTGCCACACAGCTATGGGCAGCATGTTTCCTGGCTTCCCAGAGCTGCTGACTTACCATCTAACTGCTTGGCCAGCTCCTCTTGGATGAGCCTTCTCAAAGTCTCTAGGGATGGGGGTTCCCCCTGGAGAGGCACAATCACAGCAAGAACAGGACAAAATAACCACTCTCAGCAGAGAGATTGCTCCCCAATAGGAAAAAAAAGAATAAATAAAGAGAATATTAAACAAAAAATAGGATTTCATGAATTCTGATGAGCTGACTCGAGGATTTCCAGGAATAGAGCAGTGACCTTTCCACAGCTCAGCTTTTTGTCTCTCCTCACAGCCAGCAGCAGAGGAAGGTGTGAGACCTTTGTGTGAAACACTATTTTTATCCTCAGAAAAAGGAGTTTTTTTGAGACTCCAGACCCACAGCCATAGCCACATGACCTGGTGGAGGCTTTTAGGGATAAACAAAGTCAGGGACTGTAGGTCTGGATTGCTCAGCTCTCCTGAAGTCCAGTCCAGCACCCCCAAAGGCTCCCCTGAGAAATGCTGCAGCTCTCCTTATGCATCCAGAGATAAAAACACTGCCTCCCCATTCTAACACATGCTCTGGTTTCTGCCAGCCTTACTGGTGCTTTTCTGATCACACACTGGAGTGTGATTACTGTACAGAGCCCTTCTCTGGGATTCTTACCCTTGGTCCTGGAAATCCTGGTTGTCCTGGAGGGCCTGGAGGTCCAACCTGCCCAGTGTCTCCTGGGGGTCCATGGGGACCCATCAGTCCTGGATGTCCTTTATGCCCAGGTATCCCAGGATCCCCTGGAGGGCCCTTTTCTCCTTGAGGGCCTTTTTCACCTTTGATGCCAGGCTCTCCCTAAGTGAAAAAAACCCCACTTGACATCACCACCACAAAATAAGAGGCAAACTTGTGATTTCCAAGCACAGCAAAACAGGAGCAGCTGAGCTGGTAAAGTCACTGAACACAACATCTGGTGCATTCCAAGTGATTCACAAGTTATTCTGGCTGGAGAATGATTAAAGAGAGGGTGGGATGCATGGCAGATCTCTACCAGCCCAGCTTCCCTCTTCAGTGACCCCTTCTCCCAGCTTCTAACTCAGAATAACTCTATTTCAACATAATGGAATAACCAGTAATACTGCCCAACCTACCCTCTCTCCTTTGGAGCCAATTCCACCTGGTTTCCCTGGTGCCCCCTGGAACAAAAAGAGGGTGAGCATTAAAGAGCAACCCATAACAACATGAACTAGCAGTGCACACACCTTTCCAAAGGTTCTTGTGACCTGGGGAAAATAACTTTCCTTGTCAGTCCCCCCAGATTGCTGGGAGCTGCCTCTGGGCTCTCCAGTAGCAAGAATGAAAGAGAAAAATCCATTTGTAGCCAATGACCATTCCCTGTGGATATCAACCATCCATTTGTAGCATCCTTGGTTTGGTTTTGAAACAACTGGGCATGGAACTTACCTCTTTTCCTGGAGCACCTTTCTCCCCTTGTTCTCCCTGAGAGATAAAGAGAATGAATTCAGCATCACACTGCAAGGTGTTGGAGGACCCTAATACCCACAAGTCTTGCTTTCTGTTTAGAGCCCAAGTTTCCTACTACACAGCAGCAGGTTTGGATAATTTCTTCACCAGGAAAGACACATTTAGAAAGCAGGTTGATAGGAATCATGTAAATAGCAATAAATCATCTCTAGCAAAGCAGCTGAGAACAGGATGGGTGTTCATTGAGAGTGTGTTCCTGCTGTCAATTTTATTCTTTTTCCTTACATTTCACAGAGCTCCATAGCCTGGACTGGGGCTGGTTTATCTCAAGCAGTGTCACTGTGATACCCTTAACAGTCTGAGGATGTAAGAGAAGGAATTTCCTAAGTAGAGGTATCATCTTGTATTACACCAGGTGAGATAAGGGATGCAGCAAGTCTGAGCCTGAAAATTTCCCTTTCTTTCAGAATTGGAATAAATAACCTCCATTTCAACAAGCACCCTATCAGGATTGGGTTTTTTTTCCCTTTAGAGCCAGGCAATTCTGCATTTTAACATTTCAATGACAAAAATATCACTGCCTTGCTGCAGTGCCCTGAGAAAACAATCATGAAACTAATGAGTGCCAAAATTCTGTCCACTTTCCTGCATCATGAATGGAAGGATTCACCTTCACAGACCATTTACACTCCACACACATGATCATGTCTCTAACGTGGGCATGCAGATGGTGATTTCTCCCATCACCTTGGGAAGACAGAGAACACCTTCAGCACTGCTGGCGTGAGTAATGGAACTCATCATGGATGCGTGAGCCCATCAGCTGCAAATTGGGCAGCCTGAGACTCACTCCAGCATTCCTCAAACTTCAAATTAAATCCCTTCAATCCCTTAGTTGTAAATGCCCACCACGCTGGCTGCTTTAAATGAATGGTTCCAGAGAAATATTTCTTCCTTTTTTCATCACAGAACTCCCTTTCCAAAACAAAAAATAGAGTAAAAATCATCCTGTGGAAGATTCAGCTCTGCTAGATTCACATGAAAAGCTTTTAAATCTCATTTGGAGTCACAGGAGAGCTAGAAACAAAAATATTTACCTACCATTCACCTTTTACATCTTTCCAGTGGAATGTAACATATTTCACTCACCTTGGAAGGGCTAAAGAGACTGGATTTCAAAGGTATAATATTTTCATGTGTATGATACCAGATCACTTTGGGAGATACACAGATGCTTTGATTGCAATGTGCCTCTGTTGCTGGTAACAAAGGAATTTTCCTTGAAAGACCAGCCATCAGAAATACCAATATTATTATGAGCACTTAATATTTCTTATTTAGCCCTTCTGGGGTCCGTGCAGAGGAACAGCCTGAGAATATTTCATACCCACACTGAGAAAACTACTGAGACAGTCTGATTAATACACACCTAACAGGGTGGGCATCAGCTCAGTAACTGAGACCATGGATGATCATCCATGTGGAAAATGCTATTTTTGTAGCCTGCTTTCCTTTGGAAGTGAAAATGAATGGCTTCTGGTTCTGTCACATCCCCTGTTTATGGTTTTTTTTGAAATCTAATTAAAGATGACTGTGTCCCCCTGATCAGCACAACACTTAAAAGCAGGTAATTAGTGGTTCTCATCTACCCCCAGACATACTTACAGGTGGTCCTCGGGGTCCTATGAAGCCAGGGAGTCCTGGGCTGCCATTTTCTCCTTTATTTCCTTTAGGGCCCTTAGGAGAGAAAGGAGACAGCCACTAGCAGCCCTTTTTTTTCCCACCATCTCTTACCAGAACAGGAATTTGATTTGATGCTCTGGAAGGTCATTTCCAAGTTCGATGATTCTGTGAGTCTAACCTGAGCACAGTGGACATACAGGGCTCCGGATTTCAGGGGCTGGGCTGCACTGCCCTGTGCAGGCTGGAAAGCAGGAGCTTTGAGATGTCTGTCCTGCTGCCCAACACTGGATCATTGGTTCCCCTTCCTCAGCCATCTGACTTTATCCTTTTTCAATCTCCTCTGGTATTTTTGGACTATAAATCCTCCAGAGCAGAACCTGCTGTCGCTCTGTGTCCATGCAGAGAGCTGCCTGGGGAGCCTCTGGGTCACTCCCTGACTGTCTGGGTACTGTGATAACACAAAGATGACCAAAAAATTAACCCATTTTTGGCAGAGTGGCTTGGTGAACACCCAGAATGCCAAAAAGCAGTGAAAAGAACTGGGAACAGGGGGTCAGAGTGATGAGAAGAAATGGAAGTTGAAGCAGCAGGGATCCTGGGGTAAGAAGCAATGGCAGTGGGCCCAGGAAGGTAAGAATAAGTTGTGTCAAGAAGGGAAAAAAAAGGCAGTGGCAGCATTTCTTGGCTGCAGAAAGGCTGTGAGACTGCAGCAGAGTTAGCACCTCCCTGTGCTGAAAGGTGTTTGATTCACTTGGGATGAGCCATCCCTGCAGCAGTGAGATGTGCTGAGGGCACAGCTCTGGGGCAAGGCTGGGGCTGTTTTCTAAGGGCCACAGAGAGTGCAGAATTGCTGCAGTTTTGTCACCTTCTCTGCCTTTTTCCTCTCTGAATCTGAAAGCCCAGCAAGCTGCACTGTCTAGGTGGACAAAGCAGAGCCCTGCACCAAAATAGATGTGCCTGGACACAGAGGCACATTTCCATGCATTTGCTGAATCCTGAACAGTTTTCAGCAGCAAAACCAAGAAAAAAACCCCAAACAACTCCTCACTGTCCTCCTCCTTACAGCTCTTCATTACCATGCTGTTCCTCCCCACAGCATGGCCTCAGGGGGGGTTCATTCTGCTTCCTGAGCTTGGTTTACTGCCCACTGTCTGCTCTTTCCCCAAGTGCCTGGGGAGGATTTTGCTGCTGCTGCTGCTCCTCAGCGGCAGCCTGCCAGCTCCCCCAGGCCCCCTCCTTCCTCCTGACAGCTCTGCTGCCCAAATTACATCTACTGGTGAAGATGAGGCATGCCAATCTTTTCCTTCTTTTTTTTTTCATACCAGGTAATCAATCATTTCCTTTTTCTGTGAACACTTAACTTTTGATGGGAAAAAATGATGAGCCAGCTACCAGCTCAGCTGCAGGAGCACGGCCAAACCCCTTCTGATGGCACAGCCAGCCAGAGATTTGCAGAGCACTGATCTTCAGGCAGGGTAAGTACAGCAGCTACACAGACTCTACTCCACCTACACTTCATCAGTCACCTCTCCTTGGCATGACTGCTTCCTTTTCTGGTACTTACTGGGTTACCTGCTGGGCCAGGCTCTCCTGCAGCTCCAGGTGATCCATTCTTGCCCTGTGTCAAAGGGAAGAGCATCAGTGAAGTCACAGATACAACTAAAAATACCCCCAAAGTCCTACAACCAGCTGGGATTTCTTCAGTATTATCTGACCCCATCACAGGACAAAAAGGGAGAGATGTGAACCCAGTTCCCTAGTCTGAACATGACCCTGTTTCTCCTCCTCCCTTTCCTCACCATTAACCCTGCCAGATGCATCACATCCTCCTGTGTGGATGGAGCAAGTTGTGAGAGTTCAGACAAGTCCCTTTAGTTCATGTTTGAAGCACCTCTTGGCAACTCACTGCTGACTGTTCCCCTTTTACTGGCAATACTCAGCATTATGCCTCATGCTCCTTACTAGAGAAGAAACAAAGCAAGGGGAGAAGAAACAAAGCAGGGGAAGAACAAGAGAAACTGGAACTCTGATAAACAAAACCCCAAGTATCTCTTCTCCAAAGCAGACAGCCTGGAGTCATGATAATTTCTAATTCCTCCAACCTTTTTATTCATGGCTGGTGTTGAAAAATTAGTGAGTAACACCAGCAGTACAGGAATAATGAGAAATATTACAAGGTAGACACAGGAGCTTTCCATATGTTCCTGCAGTCTAATTCCAACCTCTACCCTCCCAGCTCCCAGGGACCTGCCATTCCAGCTCCTGGCATTGGAAATAATCCAATTCTGGACTTCAGGACATTCCCACTTTTCTACCATGTACATCCAGAAATGGTTTGTGGAGAGAACTCACCTGTGGCCCCCTGAGTCCTCGAGGACCCTGGGGTCCTATGGGACCAGTGTCACCCTGAAATGGAGAGAAGAGTTGGGGTGAGAGGGAAACATCTGACAAGAAAACAGGCACCAAAAATGCTCCTGCTAAATTACACTGTTCATGTATGAAACAGTGTTAGTGTCACCACCTCCTTCCAGTTATGGATGTGCAAGCCCAGCCTTGTGAATTTTAAACATCTGTCACTAAATGCAGCCTAATTAGAGGCAGAAATCATTATTCTCAGGTCAGCTTGGAGCTGGAGTGCTCAGGGACAGAGATTCTCCAGTGTGTCTCAAAACCTGCTGCTGTGTCTCTCTTGAGGGAGGCTGGGGGACCTGCTTTTATCTTCTCAGAGGGGTTCCACTAGCTCTACCTTCCATTTCCCTTTGGAGGGCACCACTTCCAGCACAACAACAGTTCTCCAGTGATCTGAGGGGGTTGCAAATGAGAAACCACCTCCCCAGGTCCCATGACAGTGGCACATCAGGCACTGGGGACATTGCTCACAGCTTCTGCAGGATCCCACACTGGCTGTGCTCTCCCAGGTGACTGCCCTTGACACTCATCTGTTGGCAGCATCTTGCCATCCTCTGAGCAGCAGCATCATCTTATTCCAAAGGTATTTCACAGGTTTCAGTGGAGAAACCCCCACAGTCAGGTACAACTTGTGCAGGGGAAGCTGCAAGAAGAACCTGGCTCAGTGGGACCTGAATGCTGCCTGGGGAAGGGTGGCAGAAAGCAGGTCTGTGGCTACTCAGCACAGCCTGGGATGCAAACAGTGCAGCTTTCTCTGCTTCTTCCAAAGGTACAGCTGACATTAAGCAGCTGAGCAGTGACAAACACCCTCAAATTCTGGGTTACCCTGATGATCTTTGCACAAATCATTCCCTGCACACATCATTCCCCATGCACCACTTCAGTAATTCACCCTGCTTCAGTATTTCAGCCTTTATTGCAGTTCCTGCAGCTGTCTGAGGTCAGGGTCACTGTGAATTAACATCTTCATTTGTTGGGAAGAAGGAGGTTAGTTTCTGCTTTGAGTGGAACACTTACATCCTTCCCTGGTGGCCCCTCACGACCAGCAGGACCTGCCACACCTGGTTCCCCCTGCAATTCAGCAAAGAAAGGAAAGAGGCATCAGCTCAAGGTCAAGGCCAGAGCACAGAAAATGGAATGGGATTCTGCAATATCAGGCTGAGTTCAATGGAAAGTTGTTTTCACCACCAACGTGAGCCTCGTTCATCATACATGACATGCAGCTCACAAAAATAACTCAGAAGCATCTTCTGCAGGTGATGCACATGGCAGAGAATCTGCTGCCTCCAGTGTGGCCACTGAGAAGCACCAACCTATTGATGGCACAGAAATGACTGGAACAAGGAAAAAGATGAGGAAATCCAGCACTGGCTTTCTCAGCTGAGCTCCTGCAAGCAGAGCATTTTGTTTTCCTGAAAAGGTCAGCATGAGGCAAAAGGACATGGAGTTTTGAATTCCACTTTCTACACCTTTTGTCCTGTGTTGCTCAGAACAGCTTTTCTTGCAGGGCATGAGTCAGGAAACTGAGGCAGTGCTAAAATGTCAGGAAAATGAGGCATTTCTAGCCTCATTTCTCTATGTTTTCTTCCTTATTTTGCACTCCTCAGGCATTTTTGGAGGAGAGCAGATGCAGTAGTGCCCCTCACCTTGCCAGTGAGCAGTCATACCAGGGGATGTGGTAAGGAGGCATCCTGGAAACAGCCTCCTGACAAAGGGCTGCCTCAAAGGCAGCACCAGAGGACTCGGTTCTAGCAGCTCTCTCACCTTGCCTGCAATCAGAACTTCAGGAGGAGGAATGAAGACAGCTCCTGTGATGTTATACCATGGCTGAAAACAGCCTTGTTAAACACAGACCTGTCACCATTGTTACCTGTTGCCTCAGCAAAGTCCCATCATCTTTCCCCAAAGGATCATGCATGAGCTACATGTTACTCACCCGGGGACCTGGGGGACCTGTGTCTCCTCTCTGTCCTTTGAAACCCTAGCAAAGAGAATGAAATCAATAATTATCCATCATCCTGATGCCTGAAGCACTAAGGAAACTCCAGCTTGACTGTTTATTTAATACCATGCCCCAGGGAGTGGTTAGGAAGGGCCACAGGACACAAAAAGCTTTCCATAGCTCCTTAGGCTGCAAGACCCAGACTGCAGTGTGTGCAATCCTGGTGTGACCAGCCAAGAAGTGTTTTTAACCCTACATTTAATTGCCCCCATCCTTTCAGAGGCCACACAGCAACACCAGGGTTGTGTGACTGTGCCTTCTGGTAGAAGAGGTGCCATGAGGTGCTTTGACTTCTGGGGAAGGGACCTACTAAGGATTGGGAAATGCTTGTGTGTGATTTTTTGTTGGTTGTTTATTCATTTAGTGCCAACACCGTGCCTGGCCAGCTCTTTGGTGATGCATTTGCATGAATAAAGGACCTCATCTGCACAACAAAAGCTTCCCAGCACAGGAGACTGACAGGATTGAACCCTTCAGGGCAGCACCTACCGGTAAGCCTCTGGCACCCTCCTGGCCAGGGAGCCCTGGTTCTCCAGGCTTTCCCTGTGGGAAACAAGCATGTTAGTGAGAGCCACAGGTCCTTCCCACTCTCCTCTGAGGTACCAGCACTGTGGTTGCCCAGGGCTCCTCCAGCAGTGCAGGGGGACAGTAGTGCCAGGCAGAATGTGTCATGAACACAGCCTTTGGGGTTCAAAGGCAGCTTGAAGCTTTGCAGTGAGGTCAGAGGGCTAATGCTCAGGACTGCACCAGCACCTAGTCAGCACAGAACTAAATCAGCATCTGCATGAAGAATCCAGATGTTCTGATGCAGGCACACAGCTGTCTGCAACTTCTGTGACAAGTGCAGCTTGTCCTCACCACTGGGAACTTGACTCTTCCCAGACCCATTTGAGAAGTGACAGAAAGAGGCTGGAAGTGCCAGATGCTGGAAGCACATCCTTCATGTAACAAACACCGTGGCAAGGAATAACACTCAGTGCTCAATTTATTAACATTTCCTTGAGGTTGACAACTTCATGGCTCAGCATTTTTTTCCCCCCTCAGCAAATGCACTTATAGACTAAGCAGAGAAAATCAAACAGAGAGCCACTAATCCTGGACAACACAACTGTCACAGAGCAATCCAGGAAAGGCTTCTCCTCTAAACTTTTTTATGCCCCATCACCTCCTAACTAAACTCATGGATCACCAGGTTTAAAGTTCCAACACAACCTTCTTTTCTCTGCAAGATTTACAGGAGCTGTAAAAGTGGAGTTGCTACGTTTTAGTGTATTGATGGCAGCTGTAAAAATGAAAGAACCCAGTTTCTTTTCAAGATTGCTCGTGTGTGACTCATAAATTGCTGGAGACAACACAGTCCTTCTGGTGCTAAAAAGAGGCATAAACAAGGTCCCTGCCCCCCACTGGAGGAATCCATGGCTAGGCAGCCCCAAACCCATCCCCAGATGCAGTAACTAGCTTGACAGTCACATACCGGTTCCCCGGGAGATCCTGGCTTCCCATCTTTGCCATCACTCCCAGCAATGCCCTGGAAATGAAATGCAGAGGGTCAGGAAGGAGTGGAAGTGGAAGGTTGGTGGGTGTTTCACAGTGACAGCTCTGCCTCGTGGTGCCAAGCTTCAGTTTGCCTCATCCTCCAAACCCTGCCCTGTTGTCTCAGCCATAAACAGCCCCTGGCCACATGACTGTAGCAGCCTGAAGCTGTTTCCCTTTCCCACATGGAAAGGCCAAGGGCTTCCCTCCTTTTCAGCCAAGCAAGCACTCCAACTATCTTCAAACTGGATAGAAATCATTCCAGTGCCATTATCTTCAGCCAGACAGGCTGCTTTACACTAGAAAGAGCTCTGGCTCTGCCTTGGGGGGCATAAAGAAAGTGTGGCCAGCAGGTCAAGGGAGGGTCTCCCCCATTCTGCACTAGTGAGGTCACATCTGGAGTGTTGTGTCCAGTGCTGGGCTCCCCAGTTCAAGAGGGACAGGGAAACACTGGAGAGAGTCCAAGGGAGGCTGTGAGGATGCTGAAGGGGCTGGAGCATCTCTGGTGAGGAAAGGCTGAGAGCCCTGGGGATGTTCAGCCTGGAGAAGAGAAGTCTGAGAGGGGAGCTGATGGATGGTGACAAATCTCTGCAGGGTGGGAGGCAAGGAGAAGGGGCCAGGCTCTGTTCAGTGGTTCCCTGGGATAGCACAAGAGGTGATGGTCACAAACTGGAACATGGGAAGTTTCACCTCAACATGAGGAAAAACTTCTCTGGGAGGTGCCAGAGCCTGGCCCAGGCTGCCCAGAGAGGCTGTGGAGTCTCCTCTGGAGAGATCCCAACCCAATGGATCTGTTCCTGGGTGCCCTGCTCTGGCAGGGGTTGGACTATTAGTTGATTTCTGGGCTCTGCATAAGTATTTCTTCCAAGGAGAGGGCAGGTAAGGAATAGACCTGATTCACATTGGTAATTAACACTCATCTTTTAAGCAATCAAATGCAGCATTCCCAGTGTCCTGGACCAAGGCCACAGCATCAACACAATAGATAAAATTCAAGATCACAGGCAGCTTTCAAAGCACCTCAGAAATGTCACCTGTTGGCTTGACACACCTAAGTGTCTAGAAACACTTTAATGTATTGAATTAGAAGGAGCAGAATTCCACTCACTGGAAGTCCAGACAACCCTGGAGGACCCTGTGGACCTGGAGGACCATCTTTACCCTGGGAAGAAAGTAGAAACACTGCAGGTCAGACAAGCTCCTCAAATGCTGCTTCTATCAGATGAATATTCATCAAAGGCAGAGTTTGACAAGTGTGAAAAGCTGATCCTTTAGCCCACAAGGTTTCCTTGGATTCCTTAGTTGTGGAGATCCTCCTAGTTGTGGAGGTCCTACTTGTAGATGCAGAGTTGATTGAGGTTGGATATTTAGGGAGCTTTCAAAGGACATGACATGGAATCCAGCTCAGCTTTACTTCACTGAGCTAAACAGAGATGAAGCTGGTGGTGAAACACACAGCTTGGAACTTACTGCATCTCCTGGGCTTCCTGCAGGTCCTATGGGTCCTGGTGCCCCATCTGGGCCCTGCACAAAACAAAGCAGAGACAAAGAGAGTGATGAGCACATTTTAGCCATTGGTCACCCTATCACAGCTGGCAACACTGGAATCTTCCTCCTGTCCCTCAGTTCAGCATTCACTCCATCATTCTTCATTCACTGCTGAATGGCAGTGCCAACCTCTGCATCCAATCAGCCTCCAAAGCCAGAAACAGCCAGACATTTGACTCTGGTCCTGCCCCTTCCTTCTGCAAAGAGGAAAAAAGCCAATCTTGGGACAAAAATAACTCTGAAGAAGAGAAATGATGAGAGCAGTGTGAAGCACACAAACCTCTAGAGCCACAAGTCAATGCAGACAGAGGAAAAAAGTCAGCAAAAGCTCAAGAAAAAAACCCACAACGTGGGGACCAGAGATTTTGCTCTGCTTAGACAGGCTCAGTTTTACTTTACACATTTCCTTTGGCTGTCAGAGTCTCTCAGGAGAATTTTAACAGCTTTAATCCTAGTGGAATAACCCTGTGGCTGTAGCAGCATGAGGTTAATCCAGACACAGTGAGTGTGTCTTTGTTATTAGCTTCCCCTACAGTAATGCTCACAGGAGAGCAAATGACCCCCAGAGCAGGTCCCTGTGTTGTCCCAGTGGCAAAGCAGTTGGTGTTTTTTAGGCACCAAAACCAGAATTTGCATCTAATCCTCTTAGTCCTGTGGAGAGGGACACAAGCTAAGGGCCTTTTAGTTCAGAAGTAACTGGAGAAAATCAGTTTCATACCATAGAGTACAACTGAGAACTAAAATACTCTTAGATCTGCTGGTTCTAGACTGACAAACTTACTCCACACATAAAAAACCACCTGTCCACACACTAGTGGCCTCTGCAGAAAAGTTATCTTTCTATTAAGAGAGTAACTGAAGCTTAGCATTTCTTTACAGAGTGGGGTGAAGCAACCAGTGAGAGCAATGCATTTAACAGCAATTATCATGAGTGAGGGGCTCTACCACACTTAAGAACCCACTGGCAAATGCAAATGCAATGCACAGACAGATGGGAATGGTCCTTTCTCCCACATGGAGCTTCCAACCACCTTTGTTAGTAAAGAAAACACTGGACCATCTTTGTGACAGATGAACTTACAGGTGGACCAGGGTTTCCAGGAGCCCCTGAGAAGCCTGGCATTCCAGGGTGGCCCTGCAGAATGAAAAGAGGCTTTGGTGATGCATTATTCACATCACTAGTTGTGTAAAAACTTAACCAGTGGCATCAAAATGAGACACTACCCAGAGAGCTGGTGTATCAGAAAGGAAAGCAGCCAGGTTTCAAACACCCTCCAAATCTCATTGAAGAGGTGCTGATATTTGCACCTTAAATAGTGACTCAGCCCTTGGCAAAATGAACTATGAAAGCTTGATCCAATTGAGACCTTCCTCCTCTCCTCTGGCATCTCAGCCCCTCCTAAAAGAGGAGTTTAAAAGAGGAGAGTTGGGTTTATCTTCTAGGACAAACAGAAACACTGGGTTTTTCCACCCAAAGCCACCAGATCCCATCCAGGCATCCTCTGGGGAAATGACCAAAGGAAGGATTTTCCTGGAGGTGGGGAGGGCAGGCTGTGAAGAGCTGCTGCAGTGCCACTCTTCAGCATAGCCCCTTTGTTTATCAGTGATGAAGAGCTCCCCTCTTCCTCCTCTGCCTCCAGGAAGGGTATTTTCCACAGCCATCACAAGAGTTATTGCTGAAGGAGCAAAAGCAGTGATGGAACTGCTGGGAAGCACACTCTGGTTTTACCTGTTCACCTTTTTCTCCTGCATCCCCAGTCACACCACGGTCTCCTTTGGCACCCTGATGAGGAAATAAAAAAAGACAGACAATGAAAGTCACTTGGATTCAGTGTTGTGTCACCTTTCTGACCTATTCCATAAAACACTGGGACATCTGAGCATAAAACTCATCAATCAGGACTGGATCCTGCTTGCATTCCTTCCTCCCTAGACTTCACTACCAGGAATGTAGGTGAAGAATGGCCTTTGAGCAGCCCCAGCACAGCTCTTTTTTAATGTCTCATGGACAAGAAGAGGACTTACACATCCCTAGAAAGCAGACAGGTCATTAGGAACCTCACTAAATCAGATCTGTCACTAAATCACCTGGCCCAACAAAGGTGTCCCCAACATCACCTCTTCCTCCAGGGACAGCAGCAATAACAACAGCAGTTCTAAATGGAGAAAGAACCAACCTTGGGGCCACCCAGCCCAGGTGGGCCTGCAGGACCTCTGGGACCTTCATTCCCCTGCAATGCAGAAGAGGTAGAGGTAACCACCAGTGCAGTCTGTTGACTCCACAGACATCTAAAAAAGATTCACAGAACCACAGAACTTCAGGGGTTTGGAAGTGACCTCAAAAGATCATCGAGTCCAACCTCCCCTGCCAGAGCAGGGTCACCTGGATCAGATCACACAGGACAGGAAAACAAAACAAAACCAACAGCAAACATCTAGAAATAGGATGAGAAAACCAAGGTGACACCAGATCCAAGGCATTGTCCCTTCCCCAGCTCTCTTACCATTTTCCCATCCTGGCCATCTCTACCTGCTGGTCCCCGGACACCTTTATCACCTTTGAAACCTGGGATGCCTGGCAGTCCTGGTGGGCCAGGAGGGCACTCAGTGCACACATCCTAGGAGACAACATGCAGAGAGCAATCAGCAGTGGTCTGAAGGCACTTGGCAGACCCTGCAGACACCATCAGTGTGGTGTTAGTGAAATCCACAGGCCTCTGCAGTCTGACCACACTGGGTTGCCTTAGAGAACTCAGGGCAGTGTGGGGCAGAGCAGGGTCAGCAGCTCAGCTCTCACATGTTCCCATGGAGAGTTTTCTACTCTTAAGTGATGAGCCAGGATCAAGAAAGCAAGGGAAAGCTCTTCCTAGTGGGAAGGTCTGAGAGCTGCAAAGCAAGACTGCCAAGAAGAGCTTTGTTTTGAATTTACAGGAACTGTGTTTACAAGGCTGCAAGAGATTTTTTTAGGGATTTTTTTAGTTTCTTTTAGCCAATTAGAAAGGTTTTCTTGCTGTGTCCCAAAACTGCTGAACTCAGCCTCGGTAGATCAGTGAAGGTTTTGCAGTCAACACTTGTCAAATAGTGACTTATTCTTTCCCAGGTAACTCTACATGGAGACTAAAAGCAGATGGGTGGATCATCACTTTGGAACCATGGATGTTCTATCAACCATGAAGTTCTATCTAAAAATCAAGGTATTTGATCAAAATGATTTCCATTTTCTGGTTTAGATAATACAACCTGACAATGTTTCCTTCTCCTTGGGAATACACACCTCAGAAAGAGCTGGAAAAGTCTCAGAACTCTCATAATACATTTTGTTATTAAAAAAACAACTTTGCAGGTGATTTCACTGCTGGGACAATCCAAAGGCAGTGGATTTTGATCTCCAGCACGTGCTCTAGTGCTCCAAGCAGGAGCCCTGTGAGTTTCAAGCTTTGCCAGAGGGTTTAAAAGCCCCTTTTGCACTTGCAGCTCACACACTTTCCCATCACAGGGTATTAAATCAGGTCTGGATCCAACACAGATCAAGTCCCACCACCCCAGCCTGATTACCTTTACTAAGAGATTGATGTCCTCAGGAGACAGTGGGGGTGAGGAACCCTGTGGAATGAGAAATTCATTAGCTCAGGCAATTTTAAAAGGCATCAAGGTATCAAAAAATCTCCTGAACACGTTTATGGAGTCTCATTGGTTTCCCTTGCCATGCCTAGGGACTCAGAGGGCCAAACATCTTCTTGCCCTGTTATCAGTGCACTTTATCAAACTTTAGAGAGCTCTTGATGAGGGTACTGCAAGGGGCTGCAAGTTACTTACTGGTTTTCCAGGAGGTCCTCTTTCCCCTGGGTTTCCAGGAAGACCCTACAGAGCAAGAGAAAGAAATAAAAGGTGAAATTCTCAAACAACAACCCCCTGGTTGCTCCCAAGAGTTGACCAGTCAGCACTGGGCAGAGTGGAGCCAGAAAGAGAAGTAGCTCTGGCACTCTCCTCTTACCATACACTTGAAACAAAACCACCTGTTTGATCTCCTGGTTAAAAGCTCTTGAATAAAAAGATCTCAAACATCTGAGACAAGGTGAGGAGATGCTTCATGAGGCAAGGACAACCCTCCTTGGCATAATTCTTTCCCCCCCAACATCCTTCCTAAGTGCTCTACTTTGTGAATCATCTCACTTGGACCCTCCCAGTAACACTCAGATACTGCAGCTGAGTGGAAGTTGTTATAGATGTAGGGAAATGAGATTTCAGCAGTATCCATTTTCTTGAGAAAATTAATACTTTTAATTTACTTACATCATGCCCAGGAGGCCCCTGTGGTCCAGGGATACCAGGAACACCACGGGGACCCTGGCAGGGAGAGAACAAACCCAGTATCAGAAACTAATTCTTAGCTGAAGAGATCCTCAACCCAGTAGCTACTGGAGAAAAAAAATAAACAATTATGAGACAGCTGAAGGCAAAAAAACCCCCTGAACTCTCACATTGCACTAGCACATTATTGGCCATTTCTGCACCTTGAGGGACTTCTTGTACATCCCTCAAACCTCACAGACCTGGACTGGGAAGGTAATAATGATGCTTTATAGGAGGCAGGTTTGTGAACAGGCAGAAAATATGACCAAGCACAGTGCTGGAGAAGGTGTGAGCACACAGCACCCTTGTACAACTGAGGAAAGAAGTCTGTTTGGTGAATACTGAAATGCAGGGGGGGGTCTGTAAGATTGAATGAAGAAAAAAACTTCAAAAAATTGCTTTATTTTAACCTTTTTAGGCCTTGGCCATAAGCCAAAGCAGTGCCCCTTGGTTTGTGTGCCTTGAAATACTTTATTTTTTGAATGAAGTAATTAATTTGTTCTTTAATGGGACTATTGAAAGCCATGGGGAAGTCACCGTGTCAAGAGTCTCAGAATCACAGACTGGTGAGGGTTGGAAGGGAGATCTGGAGATGATGGAGTCCAGAGCAGGGGCATCTTAGAGCAGGTTGCACAGGAACAGACCCAGGTGGGTTTGGTCTCCAGAGACAGAAACTCAGTCAGCTCTTTCTCACAGCTCAATACAGCAGAGAAGTAGCTGGGAAGGCACAAAAATTCCCCTTTGGAGGCTCAGCCACCCCGTGGTCCCCCCATCCCTGGGCAAAATGAAACTGATTAAGCACAGCTTCATGAAGGCACAGGCAGGAACACCCCACACTTGTCCCCTCCACAGAGAATGAGGCTGTAGTTAGAAAGACATACTGTACCAGTGATCCTTTGTCTCCTGGGGGTCCCACAGGGCCCTAAAACACAGAAAATATAGAAAACACAGCAATCAAAATCCTTACACTTAACACACCCCTCATGCTGAGGTGGATTTAGCCCTTCTCTGCTCCAGTTTATCCCATTGCTCCTTGTCCTGTTGTTGAGCACTCCAGAGAAGAGTTTGGCTCCTGTTTGACCCCCACTCCTCAGATATTTATAGATATTCATAAGATCCCCTCTCCAGCACAGCTCCAGTTCCCTCAGCCTTTCTCCACAGGAGATGCTCCAGTCCCTTCATCATCCTCACAGCCTCCCTTGGGCTCTCTCCAGTAATTCCCTGTCTCTCTGCAACTGGGGATCCCCAGACTGGACAGTCCCCAGGTGTGTATCATGGCATGTGCAAGGTCTCAGGGTGTCCCCTGGCAGTTACAGCTAAGACTGGAGTTTGTTTCCTCCTAGAGGTGTGTCACTTGCCAATTCAGTGCATTCCTGGAGGTCACAGCAGGACTGCTACTTACAGGGGGTCCAGCCAGCCCAATTCCTGGCACACCTCTGTCTCCTGGCTGGCCAGGGAGGCCAGGAGCTCCCCTCTCCCCCTGAAACAAAGGAAGAAGTGAAAGGCTGAGAAAATATGCACTGCAGTTGGGTTTTATGCCAGAACACAACTCTGATGGCCCAGTCCTGCCCATGGAGGAACCCTGTCAGGCTCCTTAGCTTGGGGAACCACCAAGCACAGCCTCATGTGCTTTTCTCCCCCTCTTTCTGTGGCTAACCTGCAAACGTGGCTAAATAGAGATTATTTACCTAGAGAAGGCAGAATTAGGGATGTTTAATTGTATCTTAATACTCTCCTCACCGTGGGTCTACTCACAGAAGTGTATGAATAATTGTATTATTAAAAAATAAAACTCAGTCCAACCCCTCTCTCTGGACTGTGCTGGCAAAGGGGAGACCTCCCCTCTAGAAATCAGGATTTTCAGCAGTAAACCTGCAGAGCACAACTGCTTGACACTGTTTGATGGGCACTGTAGACAGAGGGTTAAGAAATAATTCAGCTGCAGTACTTAAATTTAACATCTGTTCTCTTGGTGCAGGGAGAAACCCAATCAGCTTTTTATGGATTGTGTTGCAGTTGGGAGATTTGGGCTCACGTTGGCAGTACACTTGTAAAAATGAATTTTATTCTGTTATTTATTATTACACTATTTCCAGCTATACAGAAGCACCAGAGAAAAAATGGTTACCCACGGATTCTGCTGACCCAGATTCAGTCTCCTGACTGAAATCAGAACTCTCCTAACTTTATTTTATTTCTATTTATTTTATTTTTCCTTTCTTTTTTTCCTTTCCTTTCTTTTTTCCTTTCTTCTTTGTTTCTTTCTTTTTTCCTTTCCTTTCTTCTTTTTTTCTTTCCTTTTTTTCCCTTTCCTTTCTTTTTTTCCCTTTCCTCTCTCACCTTTCTCTTTTCATGCTCACCTTCTGTCCAAAGGGTCCTGGCAAGCCTGGTGGACCTCTTTGCCCCTAAAGTGATGGAGAGAAAAGCAGAAAACAGTCAAAATGCAGCCAAACAGGAGCCTGACCTCTAGACTGAAGCCAGGAAGCATCCTCACACCCACCCTCCCTGCCTCACACCCACCCTGATGTTGTTTTACTGACAACACCTAAACAAATTCAATTATCTGCTAATTTGGCTGGAAGGAAATGTTTTTAGGGTGCTTCCATCAGGATAAAAGCTGCTGTATTTGTCACAGGGACAACACTCCTGCAGGTCTCCCCTGCCCACCGTGGCACAGTGAAGGGTTTTTAGTGGTCACAAGCACAGGTTCAGGTGTCTCTGCCTTTTTAGATGCAGCTTTGTGACCTGCAGCATTTTTGTGTGTCCTTGTGCCCAGGCAGCCTAACCCACCCCCCCAACCCCCTGCAGCAGCCATGCTCTTGCATCTCACATGGAAATGCCCAAGCACACTCCTTACCTGTTCTCCATCTTTACCCTTGCCAGGCAAACCTGGCTCTCCAGCAGGTCCTGGAGCACCAGCTGGGCCTGGTAAACCCACATTTCCCTCTTTTCCAGGATCACCCTGTAGAAACAATCCAACCAAACCCTTAGGAGCATCCTAAAGACCATTCCTGGCTCAGGTCCTTCACTGGAAGCAAAAGCTGTGCATTATTTAGCCTCCTCATATCAACTTCTCTTGGCCTCACATGAAACCATCTACTACATGAAGCCTTTTCCTTCAGCAATCTCAAGGCCCACACATGACCCTGAGGTAGATCTAGGGGAAGATTTGGCTGAATGGGCTGGGATCCAACCCATTTTAAACTCCAGATCTATGGGGCTGTGTTTCTGATTCATGTGCTATAGAGACAAGCTGATTAACAAGCCCACGGGTCTCAACCACCCAGGAACCTACGAAATAATTTCCCCATTCAGACTCTTCCTAGCCCAAGAAGAAAAGAAACAACTCTAGGAAAGAACAAACTCACCTTTTCTCCCTTTTCTCCTTGCTTTCCTGGTATTCCAGGGCCTCCAGGCACACCCTGGAGAGAAAAGAACTCAAAAGCTTAAAACTTTTTTTTTTTAGGTGGCATTTGATCCTAAACAATGGGCAGAGCTGTGTGTTCAGCACAGCCCATCACAGGGATTGACAGCAGCTTTCCATCTCCTAGCACAGACAGCCTGGGATCCAGGGAGCAGCACAGAACAGCTGTGGACCAAGTGCTTAAAAAAAGGTGGGTTTTTTCAATATAAAAAAGAGCTGAAGAGCAAAAGCAGCAATTGAGCTCAGCCCAGATTTACTCTTTCTACCAGTAACTATTTTTTTTCATTCTGTGGAATCATCAGCAGTTGCAAATCCATTACTCCAATCATCACCTCTGGATCAGAGAAGCCACAAGTCTCACAATCCTGATGTGTTTTTAAGGCTGCTATAAACCAGCTATGTTCATTTCACCCTCTGGTTCAGTTGTCAATCCTTTTCACATCATGCAAGGAAATCTCAAAGGATCCCTTGTCAAAATAGAGCTGATTTAGAGCTCCAAATTAAAGACTATAGCTCCCTAACTCACCAAAACCCATCCTGTGCTCTGTTTTCAGATGTGAAATGATGTCTTGGCACCAGTACAACTGGACTGACCTCCCTGCAGGATGGATGTGGCAACTATTTGCCTTTCTGCACCAGTTAGAATCCTTTCCAACTCCATTAGCTTTCACAGGTAATGGATTGGTGTTACTAGTCTGGAAGTCCTCTAAAATAAATATGAAATTGGAAAGGTCTTCATTTTTGATGTCACCTTTCAGCTTGAAATGAAACCACCACATTAATCCAATTAAATCAAATGTATTTTGACAATTAATGGAAAGGCAATTTAAGATTTATTGATAAACTGCCTTGAAGAGCCCTCTGTGCTCAACCACCCTGCCTGAATACTTTCTAACACAGGGTCTAATGCTGCTTTTCACTGATTCCACTGGAAATTCAGAAAGAAATTACATTGGTGGAGCAGAGAGTTGAGTTAGCTTATAAATTTTTCTTTAGAAAACACAAAAAGCTCTACTGTGCACAACTTAGAGATGGTGATGATGGTGAGGCTGATGACCATCCAGCAAGGTGAAGTAGGACACTGCATTGATTTCAAAGCTCAGATTGTAGGACCAAATACTTCCATGCTTTCCTAATAAACAGGGGAGTTTACCAGGCCTTTTTCACATCAAGAATTCCTGTTTTCACAAGGAAAGGACAGAGGCAAAGGAAACTAAAGCAGAGAGATAACAACCACTGCCATTTTTCACTGGAAGAGCTGGCAGCAGAAATCACTTTTGCCAGTGTTGGTGAGGAATGAAGCAGCCCCATGGCTCCCTCTTGCTCCAGGGGAACATGTTTCATGGCCAGACCATTCCCAAGTGCCTGCTATTCAACCATAAAAAAACATCCTGAAATGCAGCCTTTAGAACCCTGAGGAAGGGAAAACTACACATACGAGGCAAAGAACTCAGGGCACAGATGGGGAAAAAAAGACACTGGTGCATACATACCACATTTCCTGGCAAGCCTCTGGGACCTGGGGGCCCTGCTGGTCCAGTCACACCCTGTTTTAAGAAAATAAAGTGTGTGTGCATAAGTAATTCACAGCTGGTGCCACCACAGAAACAAGATGTTCCAAGTGATACTGGAGTTGGTGTCAGACAAGGTGTTGGAGAAGCAGAAAGGAAAAAAATAGTTTGGGTTTTTGTTTTTTTTTTGCAGAACACTTTGTAGTATAAAGAAGCATGAAACAATACAAAATGGATGAAGGAGCTTAAGATTGCCTTTCATCAAAATAAATCCTAAATCCAGCTGAGATATGGGAAGGAAAGTCTGAGCCTGAAAGATCAAAAGAACAGAGGAAAATATGTTGACTTATCATAAAGATTAAAATCTAGGTCAACAAAACAGACTTTGCTGACAGTTCTACCTTCCTCTGCTTGGGGAAACAGAACCTGGAAACACACATTTGCACTAAGAGTTGAACAGCACAGACAGTTCAGGGTTAGGTTCTGGATTGCAGGTCTTTCCTGTCTTCTTTGGATGGGAAAGCCCATGTGTGTCCCTAAAAAAATGCATGTGGGACATGTATTTCAGGCTTTATATCATAGGATAGAATCAGAATCATAGGGTGGAAGGGATTTTCATGATCATCTTGTTCCAACCCCTGCCATTCTCTGGTTCCATGATACACCCTGTGCCCCAGCAGCCTGGGATTGAATTTGCAAGGCATTGACTTCAGCCTTGAACCTGGAGCTGTGCTACTATCAGGAAAAAAATGCTGCAAGGGAAGCAGCTACTCACAGACTCTCCAGGGGCTCCAGCTTCTCCTCGGGCTCCTTTCTGCCCCTTTGCACCCTGTGTGTTGAGAAGAGAGATGCCAGCTGGTTAGAGATGGGATGGATTTGCCTGCCTGCCAGACAAAATGATGCCAAGATGCCCCAACGTGCACTAGGCACTGGGTTTTGTTATTCAATTCCCAGAGGAGCTGAACAGCTGAGGAACTTGCTCCCAGTTCTCTGTGCAGTGAGAAAGTGAAATATAAAAAGAAACCCTTGAGACAGAAGAATTGCTAATGCCTGAGCAGCTCAGAGGCTGCTTCTCAGCACAGGATGCTGGAACTTGCAGGAGTTCATCTGGGTGAAACTCCTTCTTATATCCTCAGGCCAACCAGCTACTTTATTCCCAGCTCAACTCTTAGGATGCCCCTGCACAGAGGAAGTTTTGCCTGCAGTTCTCAAACAGCAGCTATTTAGATGGTCAGGATAGCTCTCGGTCCAGAGGGGTTTGTCCCAGCCCTACAAACCATGTAGCTTTTTCCTAAGGATTTTAGCAGGTTAGAATCTACTGAACAGCCTCTTATTTACCAGATATCAGTTAAAAGTTGTGTAGTTTTACTGTTTTATTTGCTTTTTCCACAATACTCAGGCTGTTATTATCCTGTTTAAGCTGCTCATGCCCAAGCAATAGCTGAAATGTGGCCTTGGCACAGCACAGATGATGGCAGAGTGAACTCTCCCATGCTGACATGAAAACACAGGTCAGTGATGACTGGAAAGAATATGCTTGAGCCAAGAGGCTTTCAGAAGATAACTGAGCCATGAAGCATGGTGCACCCAAAGTCAGATGGGCTGGGGCTGCAGGGTTTTGGCAAGGCACTGCAGTAACTTAGCTGTGGGACCTGTGGTTCAGTGGCAACAGCACAAGATGCTCCACTGAAGGATTCTCAAGTGGGAAGGAGTCTCTTGGGTCAAAGTGATCATGCTACAGATGCCACTTTTGTGCTTTTAGTTTTCTCATCTTGTCCTGATGTCCAGCACAAGTAAATACTTCTACAGAAAGTCCCTGATCAAAGAAGAATTGGGCTGCTGGTGCATAGGGGGAATAATAATAATACCATTTACAGTGATATAGACCCTGAATCACCCTTCTAGGGTCATGTCAAAGATGTTCTCCAAGGGTAGTCCCTCTTACCTGGGCTCCTGCAGCTCCTGGGACACCCTGTGCACCTGGGATCCCAGGTAACCCCTGCAAAAACAGAGAGAGAGGTGAAGGACCTGAAGGAAACTGCTCCTTTCTCCTCCTGAGCAGAACAAGTTATTTCTCCTTCCTCCCACTGAGAGAAGAAAGGGTGTTTTCACAGAGGCTGTGACTGCACAGGGCTCAGGCTCTTCTGGGGGCTCCATCCAGAACACAAATGCACAATTTAGCTGGGTCACATCCCTTCAAAAGTCCTTGATAAATCCCAGGCAACCTCACTGTCAGCCAAGCTCTCTCTGGCAAACTCTATAATCCTCTTTTCAGCTACTAAGGCCCAGGGCTGTAAATTAGGTGCTGAAATTCCTGTAGCCATGTAGCTTCCTCTGCAGTCAGGGGTCTCTGTGGCCATTGCTGCTGAGAGGAGCATCCCAGCTCTGGGAAGAGCATGTCCCACCCTCTCCCTCCAAACCAGGCAGCTCCCATGTCCTCTCCTTGCTGAAGAAACACTTGGCTGTGCTTACAGGTTCTCCACTTGTTCCTTGATCTCCTTTATCCCCTTTGGGTCCAGGTTCACCCTGATATAAAACAATAAGAGAAAGAAAAGTGATTTCCATAGCTGGAGGTCACACCAGTCTTGTTTGATAAGAGGGCTCTTGCAATCAGTAATTTCTTCAGAGTACTTTGAGATCAATGAATCAAAACTGATGCCACACACTAGGACTTGGAGATCACTGTCTCAGGCTTCTTGGACAGTCACAATAATAACAATACTTGCAAACATGTTCCATTTAAAAAGAGAAAAGTTTTCCCTCGTGGACAGCAGGAGTGAAAGAGTTTATCATTCCAAAATGGGATCAGTTTGGAAAGGCCAGGTGGGACATGAATGGAACTAGCTGGGATGAACCAGGCTCTGCATGAATCCTCACTTTTGGATATTTACATGCTCATAGGCATCCCAGCAGCAGCAATCATTACTTATTCATTATTTACCACACAAAGTGTCTCAATGATGCAATCAGGGAGAGCAAAACCAACGGTGAGTTCAGCTACACACACACAGGAGGAACAGTGATCAGACCAGACAAACCAGCTTCAATTTTCTCCACAGCAGCTCTTTGCCAGTCCTTGCTGCAACACCTATGAATTCCAAGTCCATTGGGGAAATGATTCTCTAGCAGACAAAATGTAACTGCATAAATATTACCTAGGTTGATATTTATTATGTATAATGAGTAAATATCACCTGTGGGAAAAGACAGGAGGAATTTTACTGTCCAATCAGTTTTCATTAGCCAGTCCCTGATGCCACCTAGTGGCTTCCAGAAAGACGATGGACCAGCTCAAGCAGTTCAAGCAAAGTCTGCTATGCAAAACCCTGAATTGTTTCAGGGAATAACATTTCAGGGTCTTAAATCCTTTTTACTCACAGGAATCCTTGGGTGTGGGGTGAAGAAGGTTGGCTGGAAGAGAAACAGGAGTGATTAAAGAAGCATTGCCCATTTTCCTTGAAATGCCCTAATTTCTGGTTCTGTTAAAGGTTCTGTTTCCATCCAGTGCCTACTGGTTTAACTGCCTGCAGTGAACTCCATGGTAATGATGCTCATGCTCCCCAAAGTACATTTTGCAGGCTTATTTTTAAACAAGAAATTGATGTTTCCTTGGCCTTTGATTTGATTTTGATTGTCAGAAAGGCTACATGAAATCAGGTATGACTGGTTTGAGTGCCAGAGCAGAACCCAGGATGAACCATGGGATGAGAGGGTCTTTCTGGGGTTACAGCCCAGCATGACACTGGGAGGCACTGGGAGGCTGCAGCATTGCTGAAGCTGAACCCTCCACCCTGCAAGGTCATGTCAATGAGAAGTTGAACCCTTCCTGGAAGCAGGTGAATTGCTCCCCAAGAAGACAAGCTGTTTTTCACTGGTATCTCCTCAGAGCCTGTCTTATCCTGAGGTCTCAGCTGGAAAAATCCAGCTCACCCTGGAAAAACTCCCTGTTTTCAGCCCTGAACACATTGCAAACTGCATTGAAGAGCCACCATGAGGCAAGAGCACAAAAATACTGTTAGCAAAGAGGCAGAGGAAGGCACAACCTCCCCCCAAAAAGCCCAAATACACTTTGATATTGCTTCTTTGAAGCAAAGAGAGATAATCTCAGAGTGAATAGGTAGAGATCTTGCAAAGCTCTGCTCCTGGGGAATTGGTTTCTGGGAAGAGTGATGATGCCTTCAATATTGGTACAGCACAGAATCCAATCTTACTCACAGTTCCAGGTAAGCCTGGTGGTCCAGGGGCACCTGTGTCACCCTAGGGAGAGGAGCAAACTGTAACTGAGGGTATAAAAAGATGCCTAAATAAAAAATCTCAGCCAGAAGGTGCAGCATTACCAGATGAGATGCAACCCCATGACAACCTGTCAGCTCAGGGGCACTGCAAATCCCAGAGGGGAATTTACCCCACTGCTCTGGCCAGAATTTCTCCTGTCCTTGCTTCTTGATTCTCAGAGAACACAGAAGTTCTTTAACACTTTAATTTTAATTAAAACTTAATTCTAGGCTCATTTCTATCAGAATATTTTAAAACAAAGAAAAGTTTCCTTGAATTAAAGCAGCTGCCCTTAGATTTCACCAGCTGCTTTCTATTTCTTGCAGTACTCAATGGATGGGTCTCTGCCCAACACTCAGCTTTGCTGCTTCTCTCTCCTGATTTCTAATGTTCCTGATCTTCCTGAGATATTCTCCTTTGTGTCACTTGTCTCTTTCCTCCTCTTGTCTAAGGAGAAAGACACTGATTTTATGACTCACCTTTTCTCCTCTTCCACCTTTCAATCCTGGGAGACCATCTTTTCCTTTTTCTCCCTGCAAGCAGGAAATATTCCATGTTTTGATTTGATTGCATCAGTCCCACTAAAGTATTTTACACTTCCAGATGATCTTACCTGTCCTCACAGATGGAGTGCAAGCAATTAAAAACATAACAATTTGGAGACAGCTTCATAAAATCCACAGTATTTTCAGAAGCCAGCCAATAACAATTAAGTTCATGGAAAAGAAAGCATCACTCCTAAATCACTTGCACAAAAAAGATCCTATTGCTTGGTGCAGTTATAAAAAAATCTGATTTTTTTACTAGTTGGCCAAGAGAGGCACCAGAAGAGGAGTTCTGAACTCAGCATTCATTGCTGTTAAACATTTCTGAATCAACTATTCCCTGTTCTAATTATCCTCAAAGTGCATACACAAAATCTATTTATCCTGCATTTAAAGCAGAGCTTTCTGACCTATGTTTCTATGATTTCATATAGAGAATATCTTTCCTCTGCTCTACAATAAAATGGAAGGGGGACTTGGTGACCCCCAGCAAGGCCACCCATCATCTAAGGACATTTGAGAGAAGTTTTCCTGGTGCCCAATGGCCCCAAATAGCCAAGCTGCCTCCAAGTCACTCACCTGGTCTCCTTTTTCTCCTCTCAGTCCAGGTAAACCCTGAAGACCAGGAAGCCCTGCTTCACCCTGAAAGGAGCACAAAGAAGTGTGGGAAATGTAGGAGGCATCAAGCAAGGCCTTGCTCATAAACCCCAGTACTCTCAGCTGGAATGAAGAGCAGCAGGGCAGAATGGTGGCCCAAAATCTCTTCTCATTCAAGCCAGCTAAAAATGCATCAAGTCTGCTCCTCAGGGGAGGCTTTTCTGCCACACTGCCATCAGGCTGGGAAGGATCACCCCTTGGTTTAGGTGCCTGTCTCTTTGATATCTGATATTAGCCTGAGAAGTGTTCAGAACTCATTTTGTTGTTGGGTGTGGTGACTTTGGATGGCTCTGCCAGGTTGGCTTTGCTGCTAGGACTGCTTTTCCTCCTCACCTGCTCCCCAGGTTGGCCACGGCTCCCTGCTTCACCCTGGAAAAACAAACACAAAACCTGAACATTGCAAGGACCTGAAGCTTTTGTGGGAACTTTCTCAGCAGTCAAGTGTGTCCCATACACATGGAGACTTCAGAGGAGAGCATCAAACAGCATCTGGTGCTGAGAAACACCATGAACTCTGGAGGGCAATGAGCCACATCTGCCCATCCTCTCATGCCTCCAACTGGAGGAATCTGACTCCTGACTTCAGCACCTTTCAAACCATGCCTTGGTTGACTCAATGCCTTCAGCAAACTAGGAAATGAAATGACTTACCTTAGGGCCAGCTTTTCCAGGAAAGCCTTCCTCACCCTTTTCCCCTTGTTCTCCCTACAGGGAACACAAGGAGTTAGACACAAACTCATCTGCTGGTGCAGCTTGTCTGCAGGCAACAGAGAGGAATATTCTGACTCAGATCCTGATCCATGTGACAGTGTTTCCTGGAATGTTTTTTTTCCATTCTAGTGCTGTTTGCAATCACATCTCCAGCCCCCTGCTGGAATATTTCTGGAATACCACAGTCAAACACTGATGCATTAAAGGTGGCCATAGTGAATTACCTGAAAAAAAACCCCAAAACTTGCATTCAGTTTCTTCAAAAATCTATGTGGTTAGAATGTCTAAAGGTTTCTATTAAGAAAAGGAAATAATTGTGGGATTGGAAGCTTGGGCACAGGGCCTCTCAGATGAAAAACTGCTGTTCCAGTGCAGGTGGTGTCAGCATGGAGACTGCAATGGATGGAGAACTGAACCATGCTGCTTAGCTGGGAAGTGCAGTGGGTACTACACAGGGGGGCAGGTAAGATCCAAAGATTTATTTAACCTCAGAAATCTGTTATAAGCTCTAAATTCTTCACTTTTATTTATCAGTAAATGGGAACTGAGGACTCTGCTAGACCTGGCCTCAAGTACTCAGCTGAGACAGGCAAGTGTAAATGGCCTTCCAAGGAAGGACTTTACCCCCAAAGCCCAGCTTAGCCTTCAGAGCCTTTGATTTCTTTGACACTCATTTACATGTGATGGCAAATCAGTGTCTCCTGCCTCTAAAGCTCCTGTCTCCCTTCTTCCACTGCGGGGACAGCAGAGGAGACAACTCTTCCACATCTAGCACTGTAGCTTTCAAATGGGGGCTTAAGAAGTAGGAAATAATGAAGAATTGTCTTTCTGCCAGAGCCCTAGGGAAGCTTCAGGGAGGTGGTATCTTTCCGGTGTTTTAGGAAGGAAAGGAACATCTTTGGAGCTTGCCAAACCTCTGTTTCTCTGTGTCTTGGACACATGGCTCAACTTACCACTGCCACTGGCTTTCCTGAGTGACAGTGGAAGCCTCTCTGCAGTGCTCAGCTGTGTTTGCACAATCGGATGCAGCAGTTGAAGCTCAGAAGAGGATCTCTCATCCCTGCTGTACCTACAACCAGCTCCATCTCCAGAGCAGCTCAGCACAGTGCAGTCACAGCAGCTGGACTTGGCTCTGGAGCTTCACTGGTGGATCAGTGGGGTGGGATTGCTGAGGTGCTGCTTGGCTCTGGGGATGTGCCCCCCAGTTCCTACAATCTTAGAAGGGTTTGGGTTGGAAGGGAGCTCCTGAGCTCACCCAGTCCACCCCCCCTGCAGGGAGCTCAGAGCCCCATTATACCTGATCCTCAGTGTAATCCACATTGACCTGCTGCCACTTGCCTTTTGACCTGGCAGCCCAGGCAGCCCGTTGAATCCATCCTTGCCAGGCAAGCCCTGAAGAAGAGCAAATCCAAAGAGGGAAGTTGAAGAAAAGAAGGACCACGTCGTGCATTTCACTTGGATTTTTCCCCTGCTGTAGCTCAAAAGACACACAAAGTCCTCCCAGCACAGCCAGCTGCTCAGCCCCTTTGGTGCAGGGCCACTGGATGTCAGTGTTGTTCCAGAGAAACAACAGCAGAGAGAGTTTCACTCACTGTGGATCCTTAAATAACTTTAAAAATTACATTTATACTTCTCATTCTCTAGAAGTCTCTATTACCTGTAGCTATAAAGGCTTTTTAGAAGTCTCTTTCCCCCTTTAAATATTGATAACTTCTTCTAAAATACACAAACTCCTAAAATTAAGTTATCCAGCACACAGCAACAGAACAGTTCAGCAAGGTAATTAAAATGAGTTCATGAAATGCATTTAAAATGGGGAGAAAAAGCTCTTGGCCCCTTTCTGAGTGTCAGTCACCCCCCCAAACTCTGCTGGCTGCAGGTGGCACTTCTTAATACTCCAATAATTCACCTTTCTTGATTTATCAGCCAATGGAAATTGCCATGCTCTGCTACATCTGAGATGTTAATGGTGAGTTTTGGCCTGATTCAGGAAACTCGAGGTTTAAAGAACAATATCTTGGAATCATCAAGGATGAAAATGACCTTAAGATCATCAATTAATAGTCCAATTGTCTAGTAAATACTCTCAGGAGCACTAAACCCTGTCCCGAAGTGCCACAGCTGGGTGTTTTCTGAGCTCCTCCAGGGCTGGTGACTCCACACACTTACAGGTGGTCCTGGTGGTCCAGTTTTCCCAGAGACTCCAATTTCTCCTGACAGACCCTGAAGAAGAAAATGCAAAGAAACAGAAATCAGTATTTCTGTGCTTTGCAGCAGCCTCACTGCAGGTTTGTGCTTTCTATTGAAGTGCTGTTTTCCCTTCTGCTGCAGTCAGGTCTCTGCCATGGGCAGTCCTGGAGACATTCTTATCCCCAGGTAGCAGCAGAGTGGTTCCAAGGCTCAGCACATAGAAACTGTCCTCTAAAAGTGAGAAAATAAGAGAAAAATGCCCATTTGCCTGAGGTCCTGACTCAGTTCCCACTGAAATCCATCACCTAAAAATGTTCCCTGGGTGATTTTTCTTCTCTATTATATAAAAGAAGCAAAAAACCCTAACAAGTTTGTTTACTTACTGGTGCTCCAGGGGGTCCAAGGGGTCCAGCAATGCCTGGGGGTCCTGGAAGTCCCTGTAGGAGAGGAAACAAACCCAGTTTATCCAACTCTCTGCTAGTGGCTGAAAGCCTCAGGTGCTGTTTGAAATGAGCAAAAGCACTGAGCTTTATTTCATTAACTTCTACCAAAAAAAAAGAGCAAGATACCAAACTGAGCTCCAGAGGAACCCTGCTCAGGAGCAGAGCAGCATCTCCTGATTAAGCCACTAATGAATAATTAGCTCCACCCTCCACTCCAGAGCAAGAGATGGAGGAGTTGAAGGCCATCAATGGCAATGAAAAACACCAGCTTGGACAGAGGGATCTCTCAGAGCATCCAGCTTAATGAGAACTTGATCAGTGTTGTTTCCAGGTGAATAATTGAGCAGAAGGATCTCTGAAGTAACTAATGAGTGGAGCAGGCTTGTAGCTTGGTTTCTTTCTTTGGGGTGTGGGGTAAAAGCAGGAATCCAAGAATATGGAGAAGCAGTGCAGGGAATCAAGTGTTTTCAAGCAAACTCATCAGCATTTTAGTGCTCTCCATCAACCTCCTTGGGAGGAAAAGGTCCTCACAACTCCCACTTCAATGCCCACATTCAGTGTCCTACCAGCCTTTCTTACTCAGCTCCCTGCTGTTCCTCTCAGGAAAAAAATCACTATTCCATCACCAGCCAGCTGCTTTGCAGAGGGATTTATTTTGTGTGTGTTGAGCACAATGTTAAATTTGGCTTCCTAGCTGAGAAATTTGTTTCCATACTCAAGAGAGCTGAGCAGGCTGCCTGAGATGCAGAGGTGTTTGGTGCTTCCACTGCAGACAGGATAGGAGCCCTCAGAGTGCAGCATGTGCTCATGGATTTTTTTGGATCAGGATTTAAGCAAACAACATGAGGATGGATGTGAGAAAGGGATATGAGTGGGAATTCTACCCTGGATGTCTCCTTCTAACACAATTTCATTCATTTCCAGTTTCCAGCATAAGGGGAGTTCTGGTTTGCTGGCACTTAAAGAAAAAATCAAAACAAACAAGCAGCACTTTGGAAGGAATTGAAACTGTGATGGAAAATGGTCAGTCAGCATTTTCCCTGTCACCACTCCCCAGCACCAAGCCCAGGTTGTGTGATGAAGGTTTTATGAGGCTAGAAATGTAGCTGAAGAGAAGAAAATGGTGTAAAAATAGTGAGCACCATCAATATTTGTGGCTTGGCTTGACAAGCTAGCAGGGGAGTGGTTGTTTTAGAATCCACTTGCAAATTCAGCCAGAAGAGAAGACAGATCCTCACCAATAGATGGGGTAAAGTGACCAAAAAAGGCACCTGCAGCTGCACTTCCCTCCCATCACCTGCTTTCACTGCAGCTCAGAACAGACACAGAGCCATCCCACCACCAGCACCAGCACCTGGAGAGTGGCCGCTTGTGTTTCAGCACAAGTTTAGATGGGAGCTCATCTACAAAACCCCAGCAGCATGTGCTGACTGCTGACAAAACCCCTGGGGTGCCCTGCAGCAGCTTCTGGGGACATGGCTTCACCTGCTATTAGGGTGCTGAAGTTAAGGAGCCCCAGTCCCACCAGGACAAAACCATCCATCACTTCAAAAAGGCTTTGCCATTCCAAGAAAAGAATCACAGTCCAAATTAGCCAGGGACCTGGAAGTTCTGGGTGGCCCTACAGCACCCAAAGGATGGTGTTGCTGAGAGGTCCTGCAGAGGTTTGGGCTCCAAGAGCCACCTTCCATGAAGAGAGGATGGGAATGTTCAGCCTGGAAAGACCTTCTAACCACCTTCCAGCACCTGAAGGGATCCTCCAGGAAGGCTGGAGAGGGACTCTGCACAAGGGCCCAGTGATAGGATGAGGGGAAATGGTTTGAAACTGAGGGAAACAGGTTTAGATTGGATCTGAGGAAAAAGTTCTTCAGTATGAGGGTGGTGATAGTGTGGAATCACCCAGAGGGGCTGTGGATGCTCCTCCCTGGAGGTGTGCCAGGCTGGATGAGGCCTTGAGCAACCTGGTCCAGTTGAGACACATCCCTGCCCATGGTGGGAGGTTGGATTAGGTATCTCTGAGGTTTCTTCCAGCCTAAGCCACTCTATGATCTTTAAAACCATTAGCAGGGGGGGTGGTGGTGGATTTTTCAGGCTTGTGTTTCATCCAGCTCCATCCCTTTGGCAATGGAATGCAGGGATAGTTGTCAGGAAAGAAATCTGTCACTCTCTGGACTGGAGGAGCAGCTGCTCAGGAGCCACTAAAGGATGTTCTCCTGTTCCACGTGCACCTGGCTGAGAGATGGACTGGCAAAGATGAGGCTCCTGCACTCCCTGAGGATGCTCTGCAAAGGACCAAAGCCCTTCATCTGTGACTGCATCAGTCAGCTCTTTGGCCTAAATCTCTTTTCCATGGAAGAAGGGAAGTCTGTGTTTCAGGAGGTGCACAAATGTCATTCCAAGGTGGAAACTGAAGGCTGATGGTTTTTCCAGACACCCATCTCTGGAAGCAAGGCTTGCACAGACATATTTTCTTTGTCTTACTCTGGATT
>VYZU01017452.1:21704-34347 GCA_013401355.1 Ceyx cyanopectus | reverse complement strand
CCCCCGGGCCCCCCCCCCCCCACCCTCCGCCACCGCGGCACAGCGGACCCACCTGGCCGGGAGAAGGCGGCGGCGGCAGCAGCAGCAGCGCCCCGGGCCCGGGCGTGAGCGCAGGGAGCTCGGCCCCGCCCGCGCGGCGAACCCTCCGCGATGGCGCCCAGCGGCTTCCTCGGTCCCCTCCGCCAGCGCCCGCCGCCGCCGCCACGGGCCTCTCAGTTCGGCGGCGCCATTTTGTCGGTGGCTCCGGCGCGGAGGGTTTCCCGGATATGGGCAGCTCCCGGCCTGCCTCGCGCGCCCGCCGCTCCCCCCGCAGCCACGGCCTGGAGACAGCTCCGAGCCCCCCCCTCCCCCCTGGACCCCGCCGACCTGCGCTGAGCCGGCCGAGCCGCCGCCGCTGGCACCCACCCCGCCGCCTCCACGGAGCGGACGCTGCTGCTTGGCTTGGGGGTTTTCTTTTTTCCTCTCGATGCCTAAATAACGATTTTGGAACGGGGGGGGGGGGGGGGGNNNNGGGGGGGGGGGGGGGGGGGGGGGGGCAGTTTTGCCGAGCCTTCGTCTGCCGGTTAACGCCTGAGCGAAGAATTGGTTACGGACGCAATGAAGGAAAACCCCAAAATGATCCCTCGAGCGCATCTCGACCGTTTAAGGCGAGAGTGCTGCATTTCAAACACATCCGGCAGCAAAAATGAAGACGCCTTAATGAAGCCCTTGGCAACCCCCTTGGTCCCTGGACCGAGGGAGGACAGCCCTGACCCCAAGGAGGACAGACAGCTCTGACCCCAAGGAGGACAGACAGCTCTGACCCCAAGGAGGACCGACAGCCCTGGCCCCAGGGAGGACAGCCCTGGCCCCAGGGAGGACAGCCCTGGCCCCAGAGCCCTACCCCTCTCCTCCAGCTAGGCACACAAGAGATTCCCATCAGGTAAAGTATTCCTATCACAACAGATAAAGCACCTGTACTTCCATATGGCTAAAAACACCCTCCAGTGGTTTGGATGGAAAAGGTGGTGTCAAACCCTAGTTATCTGCTACTCCCAGATCCTTAGGATTCCCTCTGTCCTGCTGATTGTATTCCCAGGATCAATCCGAGCAAGTTAATCACCTTCCTGCAAAGATGACTACAAAATACATCTATTTTAACTAATTTACTAAGTCAGACCAGTATTCTTGTGCAAAACTTTTTATTAAAAAGAGAAAGGGTTCTCTGCAATAAAAGGTAGGTACAGCACTAACCAGAAAATTTAACTTTTCAAAGCCTGCAACAGAGCAGATGTAAAATGTTGATTGTGACAAAGACTGTCTTGAGTTTAGAGAGTCTTTCTCTCACACCTGAAAGCACAGCCATCACATCTGTCAGTTAGGAGCTCTTGACTATAAAAAACACTTGTGAGAGTTACCAGCACATGATCAAGTTTAAACCCAGAGCATCCATGAAGCTGTAAACAATCAAAAATTGTTATTAAAATGCTGAGATTCCTACAGAACCTTTCACATTTCCCAGCTTTCAGTTTTATTTCCCAATTCTCGTCAACTCATATAAAAAGTTGTTTCCCAAAATATATATAAAGAGCTCAGCTTAAAAAAACCAATAAAAATAATGTCAAAGAACCCCACAGAATTCATACTGAAAAAATAACTTTACAGGGGGGGAAAAAATATTTAAAACAACTGGGAGGTATGGGGGGGGTACCTTTTCTTCACTTTGTATGCACGTGGGTACTACGGGCACCAGTTCACAGCAAGTGTCTTGCCCTGGTGACCTCTTTCCAGCTTACCACAGCCAAGCAGGCACAGGGGAAGAAGTGATGTAAGCTCTCTCAGTTACACATCCTGGAGTGACAGCTGGGAGCATCTGAGGTTTGTGAGGCATCACACTTTTCTTCTGCAGTGCCAGCACTAAGCTGGAGGCCTCTCCCACATGCACTGATAACAGACTAAGAATGAACATGACACTTCCATGTAGTTCAAGGTGACCAGTACTTCAGAGGGATGCTGGAGTTGTTTCATGCAAAAAGTTGTCTGTTCACATAAATAGCCTCTGCATCAGTACCATATACTAGGCATGGTCCTAAAATATCTAAACTATTCACAGACAAAGTCTGATTTGGAATCAAGTTGGTGATTTCCATGCGGTCTTTGGTAGGATCATTGCTTAGCCAGGCACTTACTACAGACTGGTTAATAGTGCTGTGGGAAAGGTAGGCAGTACTTCTTCCTCCTGAAAGAAGGAGAGGTTAAAATAGTTTAAATATATAAATAAAATAAATAATTAATATATAAAATTAGAAATAGTTTTTCTGATGTGCCTATCAGGGTTTGCTTTCTAAGCAAAGCAAGCAGCTTTTAATTGTCTCTATTAGGATTGTGTAATTAATTAGGTCAAGTGAGAACATCAAGGTTAATTATGTTGTCAACTGACAAATTCTGTGCAGATTTGCTTCAAACATCTTTACCTTGATGAAGAAAAGATGGCTTTTCAGATACATCTCTGGAAGTGTCCCAGTGCCAGAGAGATCCATCTTCAGAACACGTAAATAAGTGATCGGGGTTGGAAGGATGGAAGTGAACTTCCCACACTAGAAGTACCAAACCAAAACCAAAACCACTTCAGTACAAATATCAAGTATATCACTCTGCTTTAGCTAGTGTAATATGGATATGCACAGAGAAGAACCCAGGCTCCTCCCAAACACTTCCATTCTTAAGTCTGCATGGGTTTGAGACACAAAACCCCGTTTTAGTTACTTGGTTTGTTGCATTTTCAGTGCTGTGAAAATTATTACAGGCTAAAATTCCATCTGAATTCAGGCATTGTAAATACTTTCTTGTGCCATTTTGCCTACTATTAAATTGGCACCCAGTATTCACTCCTTCCCAGCACACAATGTTGTGTCTCAAAATCATCTTTTCCATGGTTGTGGTAAAGTCAGTAAAACAACATCAATATTTTTACTCCTTAATATAATTGTGGCATCAAGTCAAGAAATTTTCAGCAGAAAATGAATTGTTATCTTGACCATATAAAGGTACCAGGTGAGTGTGCTGTTTCAGCATTGTGGAGGCACTAAATAGATCTGCAGCATCTTCAGCTTCCCCTCCTTCCTCACCATTCTCAAGTTGGTTAGTAACTGCATTCTTGCTGCATGCCACAGCATCCATTTCTATGACTAGTTATACACCTGCTCTTCTAGAAACACAGTCATTGTGAATAAATCCATCTAATTACTCATTAGTTTTAAAGCTTACCAAGTCTAGTTTTAGTTTAGAGGTGGCTTTTAAAGAACAGTCTCATATAGAACAAACTGAAGCCAACTGGATTTAAGCATTAAGCAGCAACTCTGTGGTTGTTTTCTACTCTGGCTGCAACACCTATTATTTTTCAGAAATTAGAAAGCTCTAAAATGCCACCTTCTCCCCCCTCCATTTCAGCTACTTACTCTCTGCTTCATGAGCATTCAGCAGGGACACTGGCATAGTTCCCTGCCTGATGTCCCATATACTCAGCATCCCATCCTGGCCCCCAGTGGCCACAATATGCTGCTGATTGGGGTGCCTGTCCACACAGTGCAGTGGAACTCTGTCACCTGTCCTGCAGTGGAGGAGACAAAAACAAAACCAAGAACTCAAATATGAATTCTTTATTCAGCCTGTATTTTATCCTCCAGATAAAAATATAGATATATACCAGATACCTAAACCACAGCCTGTTAACAGCAATGGGAACTATTCCACAGACAGCAACAGGATTTGAATCTTTCTCAGTTTGTGCCTTATAAGATATTCCAAGAAAGCAAAGTATATTTAATTAGGGAAAGAATTTTAGGTTGAGAGGTTTTTTTTTCCCCCTGAGAAAAGAGCAACTGTACAGATACAGTAATTCTTCAAGAGTTAAATCACAAACCAGACCACCTAAATACAAAGCTCAGCAACAACAGTAATTCAGCTATTAAGCAGAATCTGCTTTTGCTTATTTAAATACCAAAGTAGTTAAAAAACTTGTAAAAAAATTAATAATTTATCATCCCATTGGCAAGAAGGCATCGGAAAATATTTAAATTAGATTATATCAAGTAGCACATGCTTTTCAGTAAATATATACTAAAAACAAAGGTCTTACAAAGAAAATATTTGAGATGGTTCATTTCTTTGCTGTCTGAGGTCCCATATTTTTAACTGTCCAATTGAATTGACTGTCAAGATCTCAGTTGTACGTAGGAAAGTCACTGCATGGAGAGTGCTGCTGTCTGCATTGTCTGCAAGAGAGGAAGAAAACATTTGGGTAAGCCTATGGGAGTGCTAGTCTCCATGGAATTAGAGCAAATTAGTCTTCAGAAAACAGAAATCTTGAATGTGATGGGGTAACATTAAGTCTACTTTCACTTCTAGTATTGTGTTTTTGTGTAAACTTTTCAAGGTCTAGGGTTAGGGCAAAGTCAGGACAAAGCCTACACTGAAAATAGAGGTGATTTTTCTTCTGCATAAGATGGAAACCTTTTCTGATATGAGGACAGACAAATTGATACCTGGTTACAGATATTTAAATGAGTTTTCTGCCTACTATTTAAATGAAAGCAGAGAGGAAGAAAAAATAAAAAAAAAGCAAAACACCAAAACCACCTTTAAAAAGAAATGTTAAGATTATGTACCTCTGAAGATCCAAAGGATATAAAATTTTGTGACAGAATAACAGCAAGTGATTTAGCAATGATACATCCATCTCCCCTGGAGGTGAGGTGGCTCTGGAGAGACCCTGTTGCAGCCTTCCAGTCTCTGAAAGGGGCCTGCAAGAAAGCTTGGAACTACATGATCTTTAAGATCCCTTTAATCCAAACAATATGATCTTTATGGCTCCAAAATATTTTTACCTCATCTCTTAACTTTGCAGATTTTTCCCTACCTATATGCATATCCCTGACTATAAGCATATCAGCTTTGTATTTTGAACTTAAGTCCACTAAATAATAACAGAAATAGCAAGGTATTCCTTTCTGAGTATTTTATAAAGTGCAAGAGTTCTATCTTCATGTTAAAACATGCTGAAGGATGCAGGTCAGCTCTGGGGAAATGCCAAGATGTCACTGAATTGGTGGCACAATACACCCAGTACCAAGGGTGGCTTACACTATAGAACAACTTGAAAGCATCTTCCAAGATGTTCTCTCTCCTCACTGCAGCTTTTACTGTAAAACATGTTTATTCTATTATGAGGACATAGATGTGATTGATTTATTTCAGGACCATTCCTATTTTAATACTTCACATTTCCAAAAGGACATTTGTCAGTTAATTCACATGTGATTTCTTACTGTGTTTCAGCAAATCTCAATGCCAAGTCTTACTGCAGCATAACACTGTCTGGTGCTACCACAGCAAAACAAGCATTTTTATATAGTACTATAAAATTAACACTAAGAAAACTAACAACTTGCATCCTGCTTATTCCTAAAGCTGTATAAAACATGTGAGTAATTGCCCAGAGAAGAATACAATATTTTTCAGGACATCTGCTTCCTGTGAGTCAGCAAAACATTCTACTCTCTTAAACTTGTACCAGAACACTCTGTATTAGTAGGGGTATATAAGTAAAATTTCAAAAATTAAAGAATCCTTTAAGACCAGTAAAGTTCTCAGTGACACAGGTACTGTGTTTGTGTGCATGCACTAATAAAATCTGCAACATACCTGATAGTTGTTGTTGGGGGCTTTTTTCAACAAATCAAAACATAGAAAGGGTTCCTACAGAAATTCTCATAGAGCTTCACTAAAGGGTTGTATGCAGTTAATAGGATTTATCTTGTGTGTGTACATACAGCCATGAACACACAAGTACCCCTCTGGAAATCCCAGAGCTTTTCCTTCCTTAATTGGCTTATGTCTGGGTAAATTCCTTCATCTGCTGGAGGAAGGATTTTGCTTGAGGAGAAACATGGTGCTGTGTCAATCTGAAGGTTCACAGAGAAAGTCCTGGTTTTATAATGCTGCTATCAAACGTGGTGTGAGTGTCCTTCAAGTTATTGCTGCTTTTAAATTTCATTTCCAACAGATTTTTGTAAGACTGGCACGAGAGCAGAGTTGGGAATAAGCACTTTGGCACCTTTCACAAATATCTTGCTCTATTACAATCCATTAGTCTAGGAAACATGGAGCTTTTTCACTGTGTGAGAAATGATCACTGTAAGCCACATCTGTCAGAACAACAAACACTAGTTTCTGGTCCTTGGTGTTCCTTTGGACAGAGGAACAGACAGCTTTGTATATTAACCCTGAGGGTTAATGTCAGTAGAAATACTGAATTGAAATGACCCTTTTACTGATCTTTAGTTACAGGGAACTTGGGACACAACACCACATTTCATGTATACTTTCAGATCATTCAACAACTCTAAGTGAAGTAGAAGCCTATAGAAAATTTTAGGCTTGAAACTTCTCCAACAGTGAAAATCTTAGCTTGCAAATACCTGAATTAATATAGAATACTTCTGAAATATGGTTCTAGTGTCTGAAGTAATCCAGGTATCACCTGGAGTAAACACATTCCATTTATTATTGAATTAAATTCTCAACTATTTTTTTTTGTTGTTACCATTTGAGGAGCTAAAAGCCAAACAAACCACTGGAAACTAAATTAATTTGATCAGTTATTTGACATACCTATAGTTCTTACTGCATCCTTTTGGTCAACTCTGAAGAGATTGATTCTGCCATCTTCCCCCACAGTAACAATTTCTGGGTTGTTGCAGACGACTCCAGTACATGCTGCTCCACCACAAGGTGTGTCTTGATCCACATGGTAATGGGCTCTCTCCCACTGCTGACTGGCAGATAAAGTCTAAGGAGTAACCAGACATGACATTCTGCTGTTAAATAATGATCCTGGTAGAACAATGCTTCCAGAATATTCATGAAACCAGAAACGAGCTTCAGCAAAGCCACACTACTTCACAGGAATGAGAGAATCCTGTACAGATAAGAATCAGATCTACATTTTCCTCAACTACTGAGCATACAACCCTTCAATTCAACATGGATTATTTCTTCTCTGAACCATCTTTTTTTCACATGAACGAGAAATGAGAAAGAACAGCCTATTTATGGACTGTGAAATGTCTAAGGAAAGACTCTGGGATCCAATTGATGTAGTATCTAGGCAAAATGCTTTTTTCTTTGTATGTATAAAGCCAAGGTTTTTTTCTAATGGACTTGAAAAAAAATTGGCTTTGGTATGCAAATGTTCCCTGCTCCAGAAATAATTTGCTAGGATGAAAGTGAATGACACAGAACACCACTTTACAGCCAGGGCAAGTCACTTACCTGGTTATTCTGATGATGACGGAATACAGTTACAGTTCCTGTTGATGAGGCAACCACAATTCTCTCTTGATCCAAAAACTAAAGCAGATAATAAATGTACTATTAATTGATGCCAACATCAAGATGAGCATTTTAGAGTAACCTAAATTATTAGTAGTTATAGTAAAAACAAACCAATAAACAAAAGATTCCCTACAAACAAATCCACAAACAAAAGGTGTTGTCTTCCTACATTACAAGTGAATCTCAGCATTTTGACAGCTTCCTATCACTTCATTTCTCCCAAGTGCCAAGCCCTTAAAAAACCCACACCTCTATTCAACGCATCTGTTGTACCTGCATGTCCATAACATCACCATCGTGCCTGATGTCACACAGCAGCTGAGGTTCTCCCTGATATTCACCGCTGAGGCCCACCTTGCCAACATCTTCAATAAACCAAAGGGAGATTCTGTTGTCCTGTACGGAAATAACACCGCTAGTCTGAGTCGAAAACGCTTTTTGACGATATCTTACAACAAACCAACTTCTACCAACGGCCCTCCTCTGCTACCAGGGAAAGCAACAGGCTGCGGGCCGCCAGCTGGAGGAAAACGCTGGCCCGGCGGGACCCTACCGAGCACCCAACGGCCCTCGGTTTCACCGGGGACGCGAGCAAAGCAGAGCCAAGGAAAGGCCGGGCCGGACGGCGCCGGCGGCAAGCCCGGCCTCGCTTTCCCGCGCGAAGCGGCGGAGGCTACGAGGGCTGAAGGTGCAGAGGCCCCGCCGCCGCTCCCACACCCCGGTGGGCAGGACGCAACGCGCCTCCGGAGCCGCCCTCCCGCTACCTCGTTGTCCCAGGAGCCGGTGGCGAAGAGGTCCGGGGGCTGCAGCGCGGCGGCGGGCAGCGGCCTCCAGCGCGTCTTGCTGATCTTCTGCGACACGAACCTGGCGCACACGTCCTCCATGGCCGCCCCCGCCGCGCGCCCGCTCCCGCCGCTGCCGCCCGCCCGCCCATTGGCTGCGGCGCGACGGAGCGCGCGGAGGGACAGGATTGTGGCGCGGCGGGAAACGCGCCCGGGCGGGCTGGGGCTGGACATCGGCATCGCAGCGAAGCGGAGCGGAGGGTTCCGCGGCCCCGCCGTATGTAGCGGCCGCTCCCCGTCAGCTGGCGGCGTTTACCGAGACGGACGGACTGGTGGGGCGCGGCCCGCCGTTGTCCAGTGGGCAGCGGAGGCTGCGTCCCCGTCCTGCGGGCAGGGCAGTGCTATACCGTGCCGTATACATCGCACCTTAAACCAAACGAGCACACGGAAAATTCCCGTGTTTCACGCTGAACAAGCGTGCAAGGGAAAGCTGCAGGGCGAGTTAGTTGCCATCTCACATCTGGGGGCTGTGTGTCCGGACAGGGACGTGCAGTACAGGACTGGCCACAATTACATCCCTGCTTTTACAACCTGCTTTTTTTCTGCTGCGTTTTTCTTTTCCGAAGCTGCCGTTGCGAGCTGTCTGAGGTCCAGGCAGGTGGATTTATCACCTTAGAACAGCTTTGTTTCACATTGCAGTAGCCAATCCCTCTGGCACCCTGTACTAAGCTGCCACCAGCAATCCTGCAAGTCACTGTCAGCTCCAAGGTATTTTCAGCTGATTTTTGTAACGTTGCTGAGAAAGGTCAATAAGCAGCCTAAGAACACAGCTGCAGACCAGATAGATAAAAGGAAGAGAGAACACTCTTGAGATTATGGAAATGTTTTTTAAAGAAAAAGCTAGCAGCATGTTACCTGATGGAGGTGAGAGTTGTGATGGATTTAAGGCTGCTCTGAAAACCTCAGTGTTTGATCAGTATGAAAGCTGTGCACTGTTTTAGTAGTTAGATGTACACTGTGTTGTTTCAGTGTAATAGCATGTTTAAATACACAAACACCAGGGGAAATACATGCCTCATCAATTATTTCTGAGATGGTCAAAAAGGATGTTAAGTCTAGACAAAGCTGACCCTGGGCATTGGCTCCAAACAGCTGAGACAACAAGGAGCATCTGTGGAATATCTTTAATTGTGAGTAAAGACAGGAGTGTGAGTGGAAGGGAAGAAATCTGAAAGCATGCCTGTCTCTCTGCCAGGGGTTAGGGGGCCTGGGAATGAAGGCACTTACCAGATCAGTGGATATGCTAGGGCAAGATAAAGTTAATTCTGAACTCTCTTGATTTATAACCTGCTTTCTGCCAATTATCATTCAACAATATTGTAAGGAAGTTGTTTGGAGATGCCAAAATAATACTTACTGCTGGTCATATGTCCTGGAGCTGTGCCTGGTTGGATCTCCTGAGCAAGTGCAGCTGCTACACGGGGTGCTGCAGAGCAGAGCCACAAGCAGAGTGCCAGGGCCCTGACACATTCATAAACCTTATTTGCCCCCACCTGGGCTGGGGCACCTTCTCCTGGCCTGAGCTATGTTGTAGGAGGCCCTGTGTATGACTTAGCAACTGGCTTGACTCAGGACCACACTTGTCCCTTTGCTTTTGCTTGATTGCAAAATCATTACTGTCCTCAGCCCTGCTCTGACTGCATTGCTCAGACACCATGGGGTGGAGTTCTCCTGCATGCTGTTGGCATCACTGGGTCCTGGCTCACTTTCCCTCATGGAAGGATCCCAGTCCTGCTACTTCCTAGAGCAGAAAGTCACTGGTGTGCCTGGGTCCTTCTCACCTCTTCTTCTTTGAGTGCAGGAATGGATAATGAGCTCAAAAAATCATAGCTCCTGAAATGGAAAAAGACAATGAGACACCAAACTTCAAATACTCATGCCAAGAACCTAGCCAAGAGATGGCACCTTCAGTCCAAAAGTACCTGAAGAATCCTGCCAGTTCCTAGGAGATAGAGGTGGGCTCTTCCTCTGTGCTTTTTGGCAAGCTTAGCTCTAATTCCAGCTGGTCAGTTTGTATGGAAATTGTTTCTCTGGTGTTTCTGGTCTCCCAAGGGAGTTAAGTATCCCTGGAATGCTTTGAAACAGGGCCCAGATAGTTTGTTGCCAGCAACCTCTCTGTGAGAGCCATACAGTTTGATTGCATTGGACAACAGCAAATGTCTTTTGCATTTAAAACAAAAGCATTTTTGTGTGTGTACTTCTACAACGTCTGTTTGTTCTCTGTACTTGCTGCCCTTTGGGAATTCCTCTGAGTCCACATCTTCTTTCCTCTTCCCCCAGCCCACTGGATAGCACATGGAGAACTTCTATATTCTGGGGCAAGTACTGTGTGGAGCTGGAACAGGCTCATCCTTCCCAGGATAGGTTCTCAAACATGACAATGATGACAACATTGTGTCTCCCATCATGGTTCGTTAAGTGATTTAACAAGGTATTCCATCCCATATACATCATATTTGTTATCAAGCTGAGGGATCAGGAGGGTCTCACCCTCTTGGCCCACTTGCTGTCTTTGCTCAGGTTTCTTCTGCAGAGCACCCAAGGAGGACTCTGTCTGTTCTGCCTTTGATCCTGATCTGTCTGTTCCTGAACCCAGCCCAGTCTGGGACCCTCCCTGTGCCAGCTCCATACCACTGGTGACAGCGACGTAATTGGCATCAGGGGGGTTGGGTTCAATACTGGTTTTGTACATATTTGCATATATTCCATCATTATTATTTCAATTTTCCTTAAAGCTGTTCTAGTTTCCTTTTCTAATTGCTAAGTTTCTATCCCTTATTCCCTTTCTCTTCCCCTTTGGGGAGGGAGAGGGATTGACATAGAGCATCTATTACAAGTCTAAGTGGCTGCCCTCACCCTGAACCATGACACCCACGCTGTCCAGTAGCAAAAAGATGACATACCTGTGCTGTTTTACCTGGTTAACAGAGGGCAAGCTCTACAACTGCAATCCCGGGCACAGGGAAGCTTTGCCACCGGGTCGGGGGGGGGGGGGGGGGGGGGCACAAATGCGAAAGTCACAGCACCGACAGTGGGGTCCCAGCAATCTGTAGTCGTGGAATTTGCTGTCCCTTAAAAACATTAGAAACGCACATCAGTAAGAGGTGGGAAATCATTCCTGGCAAGATGACGCATGAAGGAGCTGAGGAGCACACCGGGACACCACGTGGCCGTCGGCAGTTAATTCTGCGCGGATTTTCAGCGTTGTGCCCCAGGTCGCCAGAGGAACCGGGGGGTGCCACTTTTGCCTTAAGACCGCTACTTACCGTATGCCTACGCCGGGACACAAACCCGGGCCCCATCGGAAGCATCAGCGTGGCATTTATTAAACTCTGCGCTACCGATCTGGTGAGCTGGGCACGCTTTAAAAGCATCTGGAATTCGTAACCAACAGCCGCGCACCGGCAGATACTGCTGTGGATCCGTGGCTACCGTGCCAGCCCCCGTCCCGTTTCACACATCCCCATCGCGCGGGTTTTGTGTTTTGTTTTCCAGGCGCTGGGTCACTTCGCTTCCCCGGCACCCCGACCTCCTCCCGCTCCTCGCCGCGCCCGCCCGGCGACCGCTCCCTCAGCACAACGGGCTGCCCGCTGACCAATCGCAGCCTCCAACACACGGGCCTGGCTCGCGCGGGCTGGCCGCGGCCAATCGCCGCGCGCCATGCAAAACACCGCGCTGCGGGGCGGCGCTGATTGGCTGCTGCGCTGATTGGCTGCGGCGCTGATTGGCTGCGGCCCAAGGGCTGGGGGGCCCGCGGCGGGATCCCGCCGTCGTTGCAAGCGGCGAGCGCGGGTCGGGGGCCGATCGGTTCCCCCCTTCTTCGGTACACGGCGTGTGCTGGGTCATTCGGCCAGAGCGGGCAGGCGGGAGGGCGGGCCGCGCTTCGCTACTTCATTCATTAACAGCTCCTAAGCCGTCAGACCCGCGCCCCCGGATCCGTCCCTAATCCCGCAGCCCCGCCGCAGACCGGCGGCAGAGGGGGATCCGCGCCCCCCGGCACCAAATCCGCGAGCTAGGAGCAGTTGTCGACGCCGGGCGACTGGCGCCGCAGGCTGCAGCGATGGCGAGGGGCGGACGCAGGGCTCGGGTCCCGGCATCAGGCGGGAGGGCACTACCGGAGCTCGGGCTCCCCGTGTTGCTCCTCCCGCAGCGCCTCTCCGCGCCCCGTCCGAGTAGCCACGACGCGCTGCAGCGGGAAGCGCGCTCGTGTGTTAGCGGGTGCCGCGCTGTTACGCGGTGGCCGCGGGAGGTCGAGCGGGGAGGGCGGCTGCGCTGCCCTCAGCCCGCAGGCTCCAGGCAGCGGCGGGCGGGGAGCGGCCCCTGAGCCAGCGGCTGCGGAGCGACTCGCTCGCGCTCCCACCCGCCCGCGCGGGGCTCTCTCCCCGCGCGCCCCCGGGGGCGATGGGCGCGCATGCGCGGGAGGCAGC
>VYZU01017452.1:0-21504 GCA_013401355.1 Ceyx cyanopectus | reverse complement strand
CCACAACCTCCGCAGTGAGTCCCGGGGGGGGGAGGCGCGGCCGGGCCGGGCCCCCGTTGCTTCAGCCGCGGGGTGACCGTTACCGGCCGCACGCACTTCGCGTTCCCGCGGCGCCCGCCCAGCCGCCAACTGTCAAGAAGCAGCGCCGAGGGGGGAGGAGGCGAAGGCGGCGCCCAGCCGGGGGGTGTGTGTGTGCGTGTGTCTGGGTGTCCGGCCGGGTCCCTCCCGGGGGGGCGCGGCGAGCCGTCCCGCAGCCGGGCGGAGGGCGGCGGCCGCTGGCGCAGGGCGGGCCCGGGTTGTTGCTGCGGGAGGAGATGCGTTGGGAGGGGCGGTGCCGATGGCGGTCCCGAAGGGAAAGCGCCGTGCGGCGGCCGCGGCTGTTGTCGGGCCGTTGCCTCCCCCCCCCGCCGTCTTGCCCGGCCCCGTTCCCGCCGCCTCGTCCCCATCTGCCCGTATCGCTCTGCGAGCTGAGGCGGGGCCGCAGCGGCGGCTCCCCCGGAGGACTCGTGATCCTCCGCACGCACTGGGCTCGGCGTCCTCCTGGCTGGGCTCCGGCCGCCTCTGCCGGCTCAGCGCGGCCGCCGGGCCCCTGGCAGGGTGGGCGAGGGAGCGGTTGTCGCTGGGGTGCGGCGACCCTTTCGGTCGCTGAGGCCGCGGCCGAACGCAGCGGTAGCTGCCGGGGTTTGGGCAACGCGCCGAAGGAGCCCGAGGCTGTTTTTGTTAGATCTGAGGGGGGGGGGGGTGCCCTCGGTCCGCTCCTGAGGTGAAAATGCTGGCGTTTGGCACCTGCCTCGGGCTGCTGGTTTCGAAGAGGTGGGCTGGGACCGCTGGAGGGGAGAGAAGAGGAGCTGCCGGGGTTCCAGGCTGATGCTGCCGAGCTCCTCGCTGCCTGGCCGGGGCTGGGCGTTCCGTGTCCTCAGCGAAGCTTGTGCTGTCCCCGTGCTGAATGTGCAAGGAGTTGGGAGGCCGCTTTCCAGTGATGTTCTTTAGTCCATCCTGAAACCTGCGGGGTCATTCAGGTGTTGTCCAGTCTGAGCGGACTGGGTGAGAACTCAGTTTTTCATCCTAAACTCGAATTAATCGGTGGTAGGTAAACTTAGAGTGTCTCTTTACTTCTGGTCTTTCTCTGCCTCTCCTCAAGTCTTTGTCCTAGACAAAAGGACGCAGATGATTGAAGTGATCCCCACTGTCAGATGGCAGACAACTTCATTTGTTGGGCGTTCTCTTTACTTTGGAGACACGGGAGAATATTGTTTCCTTCAGTCTGCTTGTGTTAGATCCTCTGGGCTTTCCCAGTATTTTCTTTTGCCACTGAGAGCCCTTCCATCCTGTAGGGCAGTATATGCTGAAGTGACTCCTGTAAAAACTGTCTCTCTATCAAATAAATAATAAATTATCTAGTTATTAGAGTTGCCGTGTGTTTTCTTGTAACTGTAAGGGCTAGAAACACTGGTTTAGTGAAATTCTGGTCCCTTTCACAGCAGGGGAAAAACTCACTGACGTAAAAATGAATGTCAACCTCCAGAATATATCACAAATTACACTCTGATTATTGCCAGAATTGTCTATGGCTTGGAGAACCTGAAGGCAAAACTGATTTCTTTGTTGAAGAAAACAATGACAGTGTTTTTCAACACATGGGAACTGTTTAGTTTTGCAAATAATAGCAAGAAAAAAAAGCTAAAAATCATTGCTTACAGAAAGACTATGTGCTAGAGAATTCCTGAGTGAAGATCACTCAATGTATTTAACTGCTTTTCTTCAGTTCAATAGCATTGCATTTCTAATATTTTTATGCTGGAAGTAAGAATGCAAAGCAGATGAGGTTAATTTGATGTTGTCCGGGTGTGTAACTTAATAACTGTGTAATTTAAAGTATAATTTTCATACTTAAATGAGGCCATTTCTGGTGGCACAGCATGTTGGTTGGTTGTGTTTTTCTGCAGCAAAGCCTCCTTGAATGATTCCTGCTCCTCTGCTTGTGCCACAGCTCCCTGTGCTTACAGAAGTTCTGGTGAGGAGGAGTCTGTTGTGAAAATGGGACACCTTTTCATTACTCCCCTTGTAAAACTTGGAGGTTTAAACTCCTTGGTACATGCAAGCTGGTGTAGTGTTGTGGTTAGAGAAGCAATGAACTTTGTTATGGGTGTGAGTGGGCTGGGAAGAATGGGAAATCCTTAAACTGGTTTTGCTTCCAAAGAAAAACATCAATGGAAAACTCCTGTAGGCTACATATTCTTAGGCTGTATCATAATACAGGCTACATATTCTTTTCCTTTCCAAGAGCTATAAGGATTATCCTTCTTTATAAGTTACCAACAGTTACTACTACCTCTATTTCGTGTTCATAAATTGCTTGAATTTCATGAAGCCTTATTAACATGCTTATTGCACATTTCATAGTTGCCTTAACTATAAAATTAATTTTTCTTTAGTGATAATGATAATTGTATCACACAAAAGCATTTAGCACTGCTCTGTGTGCATGCAGAGGCAGGCAAGTATTCTTTATTATCCTTGTTTTCATGTCTTGGAAGGGACACACAAGTGAAGAAGGCCCTGGAATTATGCATGTTTTCCAGTGCATACACTGACTGAATAACATTGCATGACTTTTTGTGTTGTCATTTTGATTTTAGCTGCTTCTGGCATTGTAAGCATATTCTTGCACTGTTAATTTGAGATGCTGTAGTTGCACAGTTTGTGACACACACAAAGTAAACTTGCTTAAAATTCACTTCCTTCACAACAAAAATGCTGCCCTTGAATGTGCTGTTTCCACATGGTGACAAGCTACCTTGTTTCTCAATGGTTTTTGAATCTACCATTTAAAAAATGCTTTTTTTCTCTAAATGTTTGATTCTTCCAGCATTAGAACTATTTAAAAATAATATTTTTCACCTTTACAGAGCAATTATTTCAGTGTTTTCTTCTTCCAAACTGGGCATAGCTAAACATGTACCTTCAAATCTGAGTGGACTTTCCCCCTTAAAAATACCTAAATTAAGATCTTTTCAAGGACAACACTTCTAGGTAGCTACCTCAATGTGTTAGAAATCATGCTAAATGTGGAAATAAATGCCTGTTTCAAATACATAACTCTTAATAGAGTTTCCTTTTGCTCTTCCTCTCCTCCAGCCAAGATGGACAACCTCTCTTTGTTATTTCTCTGATCACACTGTGCCAATGGAGTTCCTATCACATATACATGCTTTTGAATCCACATTTCCAGGGGAAAGGGAAGGTCTTAACTGGGCTAGAAGCTCTGCAGAACTCTGCTAACCACCTGTGGGCTTGTTCCCTGCTGCCCTCCTTCCCAGTCCTTGTCCCAGAAACTTGTATCACAAAAATTAGCAACTCTAAATTACGAGATACCACAAATTCCATACAATTTTGTGCCTTGTTTCAGACTGGATTTCCATTTTTTCAATGTGGTTGGTGTTTCAAATAAGTGTATCTTCAAATATCATCAGGCTTTGTGAATTTGATTCTTAGACACATAAAGCTATTTCTCAGTGTTTTATTATTTAGATGTTAAATAATTAAAAACAATGGCAAGTTTCATCATAGTGAAGGTTTATCTGCTTTGTGGGTTTCTGATTGCTGAGGATGAATCTCTGTGGGAAGTTCTGCTAAGGCTGACAGGTTCAGCAGCACTAAACATTGGGTTTGTTTTGTTGTCTTCCCCTGCCAAGTTATTTCCCTTGGTTTATCCAGATCTAATTTTGCTCCAGATAGAGTAATAGAACTTGGATGAATCTGAAGAAGGGAAATACCAATGGAAAATTAGACCAATAAAACCCATTTAACCCAAATTTAATGCCTGTGTGTGTGCAGTGAACACTTTCCTTCCACACAGGTGAAGCCTCATAGAACCCGAATACTGCAGCCCTGGACTCGAGAAGGAAATAATTTTCAGTGCTTGTACTATTGAAATCTAGAAGAGATGGTCAGACAAAGATAACTTCAGAAATTCTTCCTTATTTCTGCTAGTATGCAAGCTTCATAAATGAGAGTAAAACTTTGGAGAGTTAGTTTGTATTTAACTGACTCTTGAGGCTGCAAGCTGGTTTGTTGTGTTCAATGTGTCTTTTGTTTCCTATGTGGTTTTTACCTTTGCACGAGGAAGCATTTAGTAGCTAAATTAATATTTTTTTCATTATTTTTATTTTTTATTTTTCATTTCTGCCTTTTTGGGATTTCATCTTTGTGATGAATTTCTGGAGTCTAAGATTAGTTCCAATGAACCTTAACTTTCCTCAGTTTTTTGTTGTGTCTGAAGAGCTGACTTCCAGCTGATTCCTCCCAGCTAGCTGTGTGCAACATTCTGTTTGCATAATGAATTACTGTGAATCCACATCACAGTGATGGCAGATGTGTAGCTGAATGTTTGAGGCAGACACTGTTAATTATCAATTATACATCCAAAGCTAACAACAAAGAGGGTTTTATGTATGAGTGGTTTAAAAAGCTCTTATTGCAAGCACCTACTTTAAGTTTCTTTAGCATAAAGAGCTTTGTATGTTTTTATGTCACTCCTTTATTGGATCTTAAGTGATGGATCAGCATCCCATCCTTCCAAGTGCTTTACTTTTGCTTATGGTTTACAGTGAAATCTTCTGTGATTATTACTTTAATAAAATTCTGTTATCTGAATCACTTTCTCATCTTTTTACTTCCCACCTAAAAAAGACCCCGAGCTTAAGAACATCAGTTGATCTGCTGCTTAATACCAAACAACTTCACATTGCTTGAAAATCAAGATGTGGTTCTGTTCCAGCCAACTTTCCTCCTGCTGGTTTGTGTGGGTCACATGGAGACACCTGGAAACTCTTATTTGTCAACTGAGTCATTTTAATCTATTTGATTGCATCTTCTGTGATATAGAGCTTTGCATCATGCTTTAAGATATCTGATAGAATGATTGTATTAAAAAGTCATCTTCTAAGTGAACTACTTTTCAGCAGAGGAAGTCATCGGGGAGCACATGAACTGTGTGCATGCTGAAATAGTCCCACAGGAGATGCTGTGGGGATCTGCATGAACATTTTGTTTATTTAAGCCAGGCTCAGGAGGTGTTTGAGGAGGTGTTACAGTTTGTACAGTAAGCTGATGTGATCTCTATCATGTGGCAATGAGACATCCATCCTTCTGATCTGGGAGCTGCTGTTGGTGTCAGTGTGCTGGGTGGAAGCTGGTTTGAGCACCAGTCAGGACACTGTTCTGCAGTGATTCTTTGATAAGCACTCCAGTAATGGATTAATTGCTAAATAAAGCATAGATTGTTTACTTGCTGCAAGTCCATGGAGTCTTTTCAGCTCTTTGCCTTGCTCTCTGATCAGAGAGTTTTCAAACCATGTTCCAATTCTGTCAACTTGTCATTGCTGCAGCCCCTGCACTCTGCAGGCTGTGCTCCACTCTCAAGTGGGTATCTTTGGCTTCAGCCCTTTGAAGCTTAGAAGTTGTGCTGATAGAATTCTAAGAGCAGAGTTTAGTTTTGATTTGAAGCTGCAAATAGTGTGTTTGGGTACTTGCTTGTAAATGTTCTGGAATTTAGTATCCTGCTTGTTTACAGTGCTGATTATCTGCATTTTGAAACCCATGGATCTCCTCAAGGAGAGTCTTGTGTGCATGTCATCACTACAAACAGCCATCTACCTAGACACATATTTAGTTGTGGATTATTCTTCTGCAATATATATGTTCCTTTTAAGATTTAGAAAATTTTGCATTGGCATTTTATTAATAATTGGTCATTGAATGTCTTGGGTTTTTGGTGCTTAGATGGCATGAAATCAGAATATCTTCTTTACAATGTAAACTTTTATTTATTTGATTGGTTTGGGGGATATACTTCTTTTCTGGCTTTGTTGCAGAATCTGACAGAAATTTGTTCCAGACAGAATTAAGATCCTGGCAACTTGCTTAACCTCTTATTTTCTGATTGAAAAGGTGATAAAGGAATCAAATTGGTATTTGCCAAGAAGTGAAATCACTTACTGATAAGAAGTAGAAGGATGACAGGAGTTGGATGAGAGAGGTGGCAGGCATGGGAGCGTGTGAAATAGGAAATTTGGGGTTTTATTATAAGCACATTCACTTTAGAAATACTAATTTATTTGTGGTGCCTAATGAGAATCTAATTTTTTTAATTATTTTTTTTAATCCCCTATGCTTTGTTCACAAAACTGATATACAACTAATTTCAAATGCTCTGGAATTANTTAATAATTATATTTATATTTAATATAATTATTTGAGAGATATATATACTTATATAATATGTATACTTATTTAATATACATAATTAAATTCTGGACACAGATAGTAAGAGGGGGGAGGTGGTGGGGAAAGAAAAAAAAAAAACAACCCACACCAGCACTGGTGTGATTTCAGTTAGGACAATCTTATAAAAGCTCCATAACCTGATTTTTATGATACTGTATTTTGGGTTAGAACTTAAAGGTGTTCAAATGACCTGTTTGTTTTTCTTTCTTTTGAAGTGTAATTTTCCAAATAAAACTTCCTCCATTAAAGTAAATATTTAAATGAAGCAATCTGTTGTTGAAATTTTAATTTTTTGTATTTTATACTGTGTCTATTAATGTGATTGATTAATTTCCTCAGTTTGTTTTCTAAAATTTTCTCTTACTCAGAAATGTCTCTTCAGAGCTTTAAAAAAAGAATTATCAGTATTTAAAAAAAATCAATTTTCACTAGGAAAACTGGCTGCACTGCTCTGAGCTTTTGGTGTTCTACATGTATGTGCATTTACGTTTTATTTTGAGAAGTGAATAAAGATTCCAAGTGTTTTGATGTAAAAACTCCTTGGCCTCAGCCTGCCTTAGAATAAGAATTCTGATTCTGTAGGAGTTTCTTTACAAAAGGATTTTTTCTTTTGCCAACACAAGAGAAATAGATCTTGGAAATAAAATACTGAGCAAGGATGCTTAGAAATATGAAATATATCTCTTGTGTTGATGTGTGGAATAATGTTAGTTTCTTACTGACTGCTTTCAGGAATATCAAAGGTGTGCATGAAGTTGAGGGTTTTTTTGGGAATAGATCTTTGCAAATGGTCTCTTATTTCAGGAAAGCATCTGTAACTGAAAAATCTCATTCCAATGTCACTGGCTTAGGCATGGATCTGTCTATTTAACCCACAGGGTAAATTCTTATGAGGGGCAGTGTTAGGGTAAGGTAGCATAATTTCTCACAGGATTTGGAATATATTCATCCATTTCACACACTTGTGCCTGACAGAAGAGAACCAATGCCTTCAATTTGATCTGTCTGTTTATTTATAGAGAATGGAATAATCAAATCAGACAAGGTATTTGAAGTAATGCTGGCCACAGACCGTTGCCACTATGCAAAATACAACCCTTACATGGATTCTCCACAGTCTATAGGTAAGAGCATTTTGGATGGAGATAGTCACAGCTGCACCACTTATGCCAGACTTTGTCATATATATGTTAAGAATGATAACTTAAAATAATTATTAATGTGGAAGCTTGTTTAGTTCTTTATCAGTTTATTCTTATCTTACCAAGGCAGAAGAAGGAATTATGCCAATATACTAATTTCCTTGTTCTGATTTGCTTGGTTTTCTTGTTTTTGTGTGGGGTTATTTATTTATTTATTTATTTATTTATTAATGAGTAATGCGAACTACAAAGTATAATGGTGTTTTATTATTGTATAGGAAAATTTTTTTTTTTTTAAATTTTTCTTTAATAGTGGGTGGTGAGAATGATGAATTACATTCATTTTAAAGGAAAAATCCAGCCAGTTTTTAACCCAGCAAAGGGTGCACCTGTCTTGGCCACTTGCTGTCAGCTTCTTCAGGAGGGTGCTGTGGGGACTGTGTCAAAGGCTTTGCTGATATAGACATATATATTCATATACATATATATACACACTATAATTATATATTCAAAGTGTATATATCTGCACAGAAACAAATGTAGATGTCTGTTCCTCCATGTTTTGTCATAGGTGTATGGAGATAAGATTATCTCTGGAAGGTCTGTGGTCTCCACCACATCAAAGTCAAACTCAAAAATCCAGATTTTTCCATAGGGACTGAGTGAAAAAGGCATTATGTTATTCTGGGAGACACTCTTCTGAATTCAACAGAACTTGATTTGAAGCTAAGACAGCAGAGTGACAAATGTAGATTGTAATTGAGATCAAGGATAGAACCTTTTATTTTTTTGCTGTCTGGAGTTGACATATTGGATCTTTCAGAGGATGTACCTTAACTCACTTCTGAGTAGACTGCCAGTGTAGTTGTTGGGGGATGCCCTGAATGAGGGTGCCAATGAAGGTATGGTGTTTTACAGCCAAGGTAAGAAAAGACTGTAAGGTTGCTGTCTGAAAAGCCATCAACATGTACTTTCATTCTCCTTTTTTACAGGTTTCCAAGCAACAATCAGTGCTCCACATATGGTAAGCTTGAAACTTAAGTGATTAGTATTTTCTAAACATCCAGGAGCTTCTGAAGTACATTATTTATCCTAGCAAGTGTAATCAAGGGTTGATTGCAGTCATGCTGTTGTGAACTGCCCAGGGGGAGGGAAGGTGGAGACAGACTCCTTTTGTAGATGCAGTGATAGAATGGTGGGGTAGTGGACCAAAAAAATGCAGTGTGGGAAATTCTGATGACTTTCTAGGGTGCAAATAAGCTCATTGAAGGTAGTTAAGCACTGGAACAGGTTTTGCAGACAGTGAAAATGATGTTCTTTGTATACATAGAAGCTGACTGACTGGACAGGGCTCTTGACAGACTAATTTAAATTGCCCCTGCATTGAAAGAGGTGGACCACAGGCTTTGCAGAGAACCTTTCCAGCATAAATGACTCTGTAATTTATAAAAATACAAGAGTTTGGGTGTGGATAACAGTGGTTTTTATGGTATGGGGTTTCTGTAATACATTTAGTTCTTTGGACAGGGAACAAAAAATAATTGTACTGATTTGCAGGTTTTTTTGCCAAGGGATTTGAGACCAGAATGTTAATGGCTGAGGTTTAAGAGGGGATTTCAGTACATAGAAAAAATATCTCTGTGCTAGAGCTGCATATATGTGTATATATATATATATATATATTTGAGATGAAGGATGAAAAGAAAAATATACTTTCATAGAACCATTCTTATTGGAAAAGGCCTTTAAGATTATCAAGTCTAGCCATTACCCCAGCACTGCAAGGCCACTGCTAAACCATATCTCTAAGCACCACATCTACATGTCTTTGAAATACCTCTGGGGATGGGGACTCCACCACTTCCCTAGGTAGCCTGTGATTTGTCCTTGCAATGTTGGAAAGTATCAAGACATAGTAAAAGTCTCTTTTTGACTAAACACTTTCTAGATGGGTTATAATTTACTTAGTTATCAGTATAAAAAAAAAATAATCAGAAGTTTCACATGGAAATGTTAACAATTTCAGCCAAAGAAAGATAAAGAAGTACTGTGGCTAAAGGAGAATAAATGATCTTTTGGGAATTTTAAGTTGCCTAATTTTTGATTATTATGTGCTTAGCACTAGTAGTCTATGAAGCCTTGGAGCAAAAATTAACTGTATCCTCTAAGCAACTGTTAACAAGAAATGTTCTAATTATTTCTGTTTTCCCTGTGTGATGGATTAAGCCTGAAGAGTGTGGTAATGGCTGTCTCTGTAATGTGAAAGAAGGAATTTCAGTGTGTGAGCTAAGCTTAGTTGGTGTGCTGGTCCTCCAGGTAGGAAAGCAAAGCTGAGGAAGTGTGTCTGTAGACATTTCACATCTGAGCCTGCCTGTCTGCTCTTGTAAAGACACCTGCTGCTTCATGCTCTTAGCTTCAGTAAGTGGGGGTTGGACTAGATGATCTTCTAGGTCCCTTCCAACCCCTAATATCTATGATTCTATGAAGTGTGCAGGTGGTACAAGAAGCAGTTTGAACAGCCATTTTGCTTCAGAGCTGCCTTCTTCCTAGCTGGACACTGTGCTTGCTTATTCCAATGTATATAGCATAATCATAAACTAAATTCTTTATGGGCTTCTGCAGGAAGGCTGGAGAGGGGCTGTTTCCAAGGGCCTGCAGTGAAAGGATGAGGGGTAATGGGTTTAAATGAGAGCAGAGGAGATTTAGCCTGGATCTCAGGAAGAAGTTGTTTCCCTTGAGGGTGGTGGCTCAGTGGCACAGGCTCCCCAGGGAGGTGGTTGAGGCCCCATCCCTGGAGCTATTGCAGGTGAGGTTGGCCAAGGCTCTGAGCAGCCTGGGCTAGTTGAGGGTGTCCCTGCTCCCTGCAGGGGGCTGCACTAGATGCCCTCTGGAGCTCCCTTCCAGCCCTAAACATTCTATTCTGGGAGCATATAGAATCATAGTAAGAGCCACCAGACTTGAAGAGATGAAACTGATTTATGGTGTTTCTTGCTGTACCTATCTACAAATTGTGTGCTAGAAGCTTGAATGATCAGAGGAGTTTCTATCTATATGTAGTAAAAAATGAATGTAAACCCCCCCCCCCCCCAATTTGTTCAAGTCAGTAATATAACAATGATTATGTCTTGTATTTACCCCCCCCCTTTTCTTGTAATATAAAATAATTCTGAAATTCCTTATGTGAGTCCTCTGTGCATTGCCCAGAATCACTGAGGTAATGAACATACACTGGCTAAAGCAGACAGCTGAAGCATTTTGACCTTTTCTGCCTCTGTCATCTTCTCTTAGCATGCATATGCTCTTGAACTCCTGTCTGATCAGTTACATGAAGGAGCCAAAGCACTTGATGTAGGATCTGGAAGTGGAATCCTTACAGCTTGCTTTTCACGAATGGTGAGCTATTGAATCACTTGACTATCAGAACTTCAATGTAACTCTGATTAAAGCTGGGGGGAGTCATCTGTGTACAGTGCTCCAGTGAATATTCTACAGAAAATCAGTTACTCTCCTGTGTGTGATTAGCACCCATGGGTTACCCTAGCTGATACTAGATGCTTGAGTTAAAGGAGTCCAGTAAATAGATGGCAAGGAAACTACCTAGAAAGAAACTTTGGGTTTTTTTGGTGTTTGTTTTTTTTTTCTGCATTACCTTTTAGAGGTTGCATTACTTCAAGGAAGTGGGTGTTTGTCCTGTCCAACCCAAATTTTATGTTATCTTGTGTAGTTATGAGTGTTCTCTTGGTGATAACTGTCATGTCTTTCTGATGTGAGAGCTTAGTGAGACCTAAAGGAGTCCTGTTTCTACAGGAAAATATATTGTATGCATATAAATCGTGTTTGAATTTAACTTTTTTTTTTTCTTGTTACTATATTGCATCACTATGAGCATCCATTTAGTCTTTTCTAAGATATTAATTTATATTCTTTCTACATCTTCTGCAACTAATTTAATCACTGCCTTGTTCAACTTACATAAGGAGTTCTGTGGTTTCACTCTATTTAACATCAGGGGAAAAAAAAGAAAGAAAAACCCCATTTTATGATGGCTGTAACTACAGTACTCTTACAGTAATTTATGTAGTAGAATGGAATTAGTTCTTCTCCTTTCCAGGACTTTGTCATTGCTTTATAACTAGCAGAGGCTTTCATTAAACTGCCAACTAGGGTTGATTACTTTAAATTATTTTTTCTGATAAATTAAATTTGGAATATGGTGATGCATATGATGAATTCTCATACAGGTCTTTTTGCTACTTAGTTTTCTGTTTTCCAAGGAGTGATCTGTTGAGTCTGCATTCACTTCTGGTTTCCTGTGTTAAGAATTAGGTAAGAACATTAAGGACTGGGCAATCCACTAGCAAAAATATTTAGTTTTTTTAAGCTCTAGCTGCAAAATTAAAACAAAACAAAAACCCAGTTAAAGTAGGTTAACCAAACTACAATTTAGAGGAAATCTTAAAAGTCACTTGCTCAACTTCCTACCTGTTATTTTTGGTATAACTTTGTAGTCAATAATCAAGAGCTAGTAGCATGCATGGGAACTCTAGTCCTGCAAGTGTTCAAACTTTTGTCCAAGCTATGCTTACTTTTCACTAAAAGTTCCAAATGCAGAGAGGAATCACCATTTTGGGATAAGTAGTGGTTGCTTAGTTTTTTTCTTTTAAAACAGCTATAGAAGAGAAGCTGAAAACATCTGCAAAGGAGTTAAAATTACTACAAAAATGATGTATACTTTATGTATACTTGGACTAGTAAAGCATCTTCAGGATTTTTGTTTGGTTGCTCGTGTTCAAATACTCTGCTAAATGCATCTACACAGCATACAAACTTTGGTGTCTTTGCTTTTAAAGGTTGCTGACAAATTGTACTTTTCATCCTCTAAGTACTAGAATGATAAAAAGAGTAGGGTATAGTTTTATTCCAAGCAGACCACAGGGACTCCTAAAATGGTGCCTTCTTGCTATTGTCTCCACTGCACAGGCCTCAAAGTTCCCAAGTAATGAAGCACTTTGAAATGTCCTAACACAGTGACATGCAGCAGGAGCTTCTCTTCCTTTAGATCAGACTAGTTCATGCTATGACCACTTGCCTAAATTCTAATTTCTGTGGCATGTTGGACTACACTCAGCTTTCAGCAGGTTCTGGTACAGCTGATTGCCAGGCATTCCTCCACATAGCAACTTGTGATTGTTGTAGTGAGACCTTGCCATGGGTCTAGCTCTGTTTCAGAGGCTAGGCTGGTGGCCCTCCATTTGAAAAAGAAGTCTGCTCTTGTCCATAATAAACCAGAAAAAAAAATTAATTATATCAATAACCAGTATTAATTTTCCATATCTCAGCAACTTTAAAATGTAAGATACAGGAGCATAATCAATTCACTAAGTTGTATGACAGCAGGCTGCTGTGATGTAATTTGCCTTTGTCTTCTTTGAGCTGGATGCTGGTAAAAAAGGTGAGATTTAGATTATTTCTCTTGTCTCTCCAAAATGGAAATATTTTTTCTCTAATAAAGACACAATGCCAGAAGAAATGCCTGTAATGGAGAAGTTTTTGTTAGTAGCTCTTTTTTTTATTATTTTTTTGATTTTTCCCCTTGGAAAATAGATCTTTTGAGAGATCATAATTCACAGCAGGTCACAAAAATTCCACTCTTCATGTGGAAGAGAGCTGTAAATCTGAAAGTAGACTAATCATGAAGCAAGGGTAGAGGGTAGGTAGTTTATCAATGACTGCTACTTGCTGCATTTTCTTCTGAAAGAATAAGGCTCTTGAGAGTTAGAATAAAAAGCATGAGTTGATATTTTCCTTGGAATAAGGTCTTCCCTTGAAAAAAACATAAGTTTATTCAACATGAAAGGAGATTAATTAGAATCTTTGTCCTTGAAGGTGTGACTTTCTGCTGCAGGTAATGTAAGCACTCATGATCAAATTTAACTTCTAAACATTCAGAGAAGAAATCACCACTAATAGTGTATTAACAGAATCACATCTCAAAAAGAGATCTTGACTATAACAAGGATTTCTAAGACTTGTGCTGACAAACTTGCATTACCAGTTGCTTCTAGCAGTCNCAGGGGAAAAAAAAGAAAGAAAAACCCCATTTTATGATGGCTGTAACTACAGTACTCTTACAGTAATTTATGTAGTAGAATGGAATTAGTTCTTCTCCTTTCCAGGACTTTGTCATTGCTTTATAACTAGCAGAGGCTTTCATTAAACTGCCAACTAGGGTTGATTACTTTAAATTATTTTTTCTGATAAATTAAATTTGGAATATGGTGATGCATATGATGAATTCTCATACAGGTCTTTTTGCTACTTAGTTTTCTGTTTTCCAAGGAGTGATCTGTTGAGTCTGCATTCACTTCTGGTTTCCTGTGTTAAGAATTAGGTAAGAACATTAAGGACTGGGCAATCCACTAGCAAAAATATTTAGTTTTTTTAAGCTCTAGCTGCAAAATTAAAACAAAACAAAAACCCAGTTAAAGTAGGTTAACCAAACTACAATTTAGAGGAAATCTTAAAAGTCACTTGCTCAACTTCCTACCTGTTATTTTTGGTATAACTTTGTAGTCAATAATCAAGAGCTAGTAGCATGCATGGGAACTCTAGTCCTGCAAGTGTTCAAACTTTTGTCCAAGCTATGCTTACTTTTCACTAAAAGTTCCAAATGCAGAGAGGAATCACCATTTTGGGATAAGTAGTGGTTGCTTAGTTTTTTTCTTTTAAAACAGCTATAGAAGAGAAGCTGAAAACATCTGCAAAGGAGTTAAAATTACTACAAAAATGATGTATACTTTATGTATACTTGGACTAGTAAAGCATCTTCAGGATTTTTGTTTGGTTGCTCGTGTTCAAATACTCTGCTAAATGCATCTACACAGCATACAAACTTTGGTGTCTTTGCTTTTAAAGGTTGCTGACAAATTGTACTTTTCATCCTCTAAGTACTAGAATGATAAAAAGAGTAGGGTATAGTTTTATTCCAAGCAGACCACAGGGACTCCTAAAATGGTGCCTTCTTGCTATTGTCTCCACTGCACAGGCCTCAAAGTTCCCAAGTAATGAAGCACTTTGAAATGTCCTAACACAGTGACATGCAGCAGGAGCTTCTCTTCCTTTAGATCAGACTAGTTCATGCTATGACCACTTGCCTAAATTCTAATTTCTGTGGCATGTTGGACTACACTCAGCTTTCAGCAGGTTCTGGTACAGCTGATTGCCAGGCATTCCTCCACATAGCAACTTGTGATTGTTGTAGTGAGACCTTGCCATGGGTCTAGCTCTGTTTCAGAGGCTAGGCTGGTGGCCCTCCATTTGAAAAAGAAGTCTGCTCTTGTCCATAATAAACCAGAAAAAAAAATTAATTATATCAATAACCAGTATTAATTTTCCATATCTCAGCAACTTTAAAATGTAAGATACAGGAGCATAATCAATTCACTAAGTTGTATGACAGCAGGCTGCTGTGATGTAATTTGCCTTTGTCTTCTTTGAGCTGGATGCTGGTAAAAAAGGTGAGATTTAGATTATTTCTCTTGTCTCTCCAAAATGGAAATATTTTTTCTCTAATAAAGACACAATGCCAGAAGAAATGCCTGTAATGGAGAAGTTTTTGTTAGTAGCTCTTTTTTTTATTATTTTTTTGATTTTTCCCCTTGGAAAATAGATCTTTTGAGAGATCATAATTCACAGCAGGTCACAAAAATTCCACTCTTCATGTGGAAGAGAGCTGTAAATCTGAAAGTAGACTAATCATGAAGCAAGGGTAGAGGGTAGGTAGTTTATCAATGACTGCTACTTGCTGCATTTTCTTCTGAAAGAATAAGGCTCTTGAGAGTTAGAATAAAAAGCATGAGTTGATATTTTCCTTGGAATAAGGTCTTCCCTTGAAAAAAACATAAGTTTATTCAACATGAAAGGAGATTAATTAGAATCTTTGTCCTTGAAGGTGTGACTTTCTGCTGCAGGTAATGTAAGCACTCATGATCAAATTTAACTTCTAAACATTCAGAGAAGAAATCACCACTAATAGTGTATTAACAGAATCACATCTCAAAAAGAGATCTTGACTATAACAAGGATTTCTAAGACTTGTGCTGACAAACTTGCATTACCAGTTGCTTCTAGCAGTCAGGATGTGTCATTCCAAGCAGTAGATTTTACTAATTTTGGGAAATATGCTACCACTTTACTGCCTTTGTATTTTAGAGAAATGGGCTCAGGAGATAGAAATACTGATTCTAGAAATAAAACTAGCAGAAATTATTCAACTGTATATTTTTATTCCAGGTGGGTCCCAAAGGACAAGTTGTAGGAATTGATCATATCAAAGAACTAGTAGATGACTCAATAAATAATGTCAAAAAAGATGATCCCACATTGCTGTCTTCAGGAAGAGTGAAACTGATTGGTGAGCATCAGACTGATATACTTACTAATTAAACTGATATTTTTTCTAGCAGCTGGTTGAAAATGACTGGAATTGGATGTGATTAAAAATCCTAATTTAAGAAGTTAAACCAAAGAAAGAAGAGCCAAATGAAAATTTTAAATCCAAGTTGTCTTTAGGCCTTTGAAATGTATCATCAGCACAGTTTTGAGAACACAACTTCTGATATTCTAAAAGAATATGTAATGTTCTATTAGAGAAGTTTTATAGGGAAGTGTTTTCCAGTGAAATACATGCTGATTATTATGTTTGACTGTGGAGCAAGATGACTAAGAGAATCCTGAATAGTGTTGTTCTGAGATATACATTTAAAAAGTACAGGTGGATGAGTAGCACTGCTGAGAATGAAGTAGATAAGAAGAATGTTTGAACTGTGCTGGGCTCCTGGGAGCTAGAAAACAGAGTTGGTGATTTTTAAAACAGCAACAAAAACTCCAGAGCTCTCCAGCACACAAATAGCTGGAAAGCCAGGGTTGATTGGTGGTGGGAACTGTAGGAATTAAGACTAGGTAAATCAGTTTCTGTGTTTTCAGAAGTATGCTGCAGCCATTCTCCACTGCTGTGGCATGCCTTACATATGGCATAGATGTGCTTCAGAAGCATCAACATGACACTAGAGTGGCTCAGGAACAGAAGTGCTCTGGGAACTTGGGAATAGGTACACTTAGGGTATGTGTACATTAGCTCAGGGNCCAAATGCAGAGAGGAATCACCATTTTGGGATAAGTAGTGGTTGCTTAGTTTTTTTCTTTTAAAACAGCTATAGAAGAGAAGCTGAAAACATCTGCAAAGGAGTTAAAATTACTACAAAAATGATGTATACTTTATGTATACTTGGACTAGTAAAGCATCTTCAGGATTTTTGTTTGGTTGCTCGTGTTCAAATACTCTGCTAAATGCATCTACACAGCATACAAACTTTGGTGTCTTTGCTTTTAAAGGTTGCTGACAAATTGTACTTTTCATCCTCTAAGTACTAGAATGATAAAAAGAGTAGGGTATAGTTTTATTCCAAGCAGACCACAGGGACTCCTAAAATGGTGCCTTCTTGCTATTGTCTCCACTGCACAGGCCTCAAAGTTCCCAAGTAATGAAGCACTTTGAAATGTCCTAACACAGTGACATGCAGCAGGAGCTTCTCTTCCTTTAGATCAGACTAGTTCATGCTATGACCACTTGCCTAAATTCTAATTTCTGTGGCATGTTGGACTACACTCAGCTTTCAGCAGGTTCTGGTACAGCTGATTGCCAGGCATTCCTCCACATAGCAACTTGTGATTGTTGTAGTGAGACCTTGCCATGGGTCTAGCTCTGTTTCAGAGGCTAGGCTGGTGGCCCTCCATTTGAAAAAGAAGTCTGCTCTTGTCCATAATAAACCAGAAAAAAAAATTAATTATATCAATAACCAGTATTAATTTTCCATATCTCAGCAACTTTAAAATGTAAGATACAGGAGCATAATCAATTCACTAAGTTGTATGACAGCAGGCTGCTGTGATGTAATTTGCCTTTGTCTTCTTTGAGCTGGATGCTGGTAAAAAAGGTGAGATTTAGATTATTTCTCTTGTCTCTCCAAAATGGAAATATTTTTTCTCTAATAAAGACACAATGCCAGAAGAAATGCCTGTAATGGAGAAGTTTTTGTTAGTAGCTCTTTTTTTTATTATTTTTTTGATTTTTCCCCTTGGAAAATAGATCTTTTGAGAGATCATAATTCACAGCAGGTCACAAAAATTCCACTCTTCATGTGGAAGAGAGCTGTAAATCTGAAAGTAGACTAATCATGAAGCAAGGGTAGAGGGTAGGTAGTTTATCAATGACTGCTACTTGCTGCATTTTCTTCTGAAAGAATAAGGCTCTTGAGAGTTAGAATAAAAAGCATGAGTTGATATTTTCCTTGGAATAAGGTCTTCCCTTGAAAAAAACATAAGTTTATTCAACATGAAAGGAGATTAATTAGAATCTTTGTCCTTGAAGGTGTGACTTTCTGCTGCAGGTAATGTAAGCACTCATGATCAAATTTAACTTCTAAACATTCAGAGAAGAAATCACCACTAATAGTGTATTAACAGAATCACATCTCAAAAAGAGATCTTGACTATAACAAGGATTTCTAAGACTTGTGCTGACAAACTTGCATTACCAGTTGCTTCTAGCAGTCAGGATGTGTCATTCCAAGCAGTAGATTTTACTAATTTTGGGAAATATGCTACCACTTTACTGCCTTTGTATTTTAGAGAAATGGGCTCAGGAGATAGAAATACTGATTCTAGAAATAAAACTAGCAGAAATTATTCAACTGTATATTTTTATTCCAGGTGGGTCCCAAAGGACAAGTTGTAGGAATTGATCATATCAAAGAACTAGTAGATGACTCAATAAATAATGTCAAAAAAGATGATCCCACATTGCTGTCTTCAGGAAGAGTGAAACTGATTGGTGAGCATCAGACTGATATACTTACTAATTAAACTGATATTTTTTCTAGCAGCTGGTTGAAAATGACTGGAATTGGATGTGATTAAAAATCCTAATTTAAGAAGTTAAACCAAAGAAAGAAGAGCCAAATGAAAATTTTAAATCCAAGTTGTCTTTAGGCCTTTGAAATGTATCATCAGCACAGTTTTGAGAACACAACTTCTGATATTCTAAAAGAATATGTAATGTTCTATTAGAGAAGTTTTATAGGGAAGTGTTTTCCAGTGAAATACATGCTGATTATTATGTTTGACTGTGGAGCAAGATGACTAAGAGAATCCTGAATAGTGTTGTTCTGAGATATACATTTAAAAAGTACAGGTGGATGAGTAGCACTGCTGAGAATGAAGTAGATAAGAAGAATGTTTGAACTGTGCTGGGCTCCTGGGAGCTAGAAAACAGAGTTGGTGATTTTTAAAACAGCAACAAAAACTCCAGAGCTCTCCAGCACACAAATAGCTGGAAAGCCAGGGTTGATTGGTGGTGGGAACTGTAGGAATTAAGACTAGGTAAATCAGTTTCTGTGTTTTCAGAAGTATGCTGCAGCCATTCTCCACTGCTGTGGCATGCCTTACATATGGCATAGATGTGCTTCAGAAGCATCAACATGACACTAGAGTGGCTCAGGAACAGAAGTGCTCTGGGAACTTGGGAATAGGTACACTTAGGGTATGTGTACATTAGCTCAGGGTTTTTTTTTAAATGTCTTTTTTGTGTAGTTTGGTAGTTTTTCCTAAGATCAGGAGGGATGAATCTCTCAACTGTTTCCACTTTCCACACTTTGGCTGTTTGAGAGTACCTTGTAGAGCACAAACTTTGTTGTCTTTTGGATGAAATGACTGGATGACATCTTCTGAGAAGCAACTAAATATATTTGCTATGTTGATGGGTATGAAACCAATAGGACCAGAGCTAGACCAGAGCAATCACTGAAATGCCTGCATTGCAGGGACATTTGGTTCTCATCAAAAACTGTTTTGCTGTACAGATCTGCTTCTATTGTACTGCACTATTTGCTGATGCTGACACATCCAGAGGGTGTTTGAACTACAGTGAAGTACTTCTGTGCTCATACAGCTCTGTGTGAAACAGGTCTGCACAGACACTAGAAGTTTGAGTATCTCCATCAGGCAATCAGGTTTAGGCTCAGAAACAAGCCACAAAAACATTTGATGTCAGAAATGTTTCCTATTCCTCACCACCAACCCACTAACTCCCCTGATTACTTCATTAACAGGCTGCACATACCTGGGGGTCCACATAGGACAGGGGATGTTACTCAGGATATTAAGCCTAAGCTCAAAATTTGGGCTGCCTGTTCCCCTTGGACACTGAACAATCCACATTTGTAGCACTNCATACAAACTTTGGTGTCTTTGCTTTTAAAGGTTGCTGACAAATTGTACTTTTCATCCTCTAAGTACTAGAATGATAAAAAGAGTAGGGTATAGTTTTATTCCAAGCAGACCACAGGGACTCCTAAAATGGTGCCTTCTTGCTATTGTCTCCACTGCACAGGCCTCAAAGTTCCCAAGTAATGAAGCACTTTGAAATGTCCTAACACAGTGACATGCAGCAGGAGCTTCTCTTCCTTTAGATCAGACTAGTTCATGCTATGACCACTTGCCTAAATTCTAATTTCTGTGGCATGTTGGACTACACTCAGCTTTCAGCAGGTTCTGGTACAGCTGATTGCCAGGCATTCCTCCACATAGCAACTTGTGATTGTTGTAGTGAGACCTTGCCATGGGTCTAGCTCTGTTTCAGAGGCTAGGCTGGTGGCCCTCCATTTGAAAAAGAAGTCTGCTCTTGTCCATAATAAACCAGAAAAAAAAATTAATTATATCAATAACCAGTATTAATTTTCCATATCTCAGCAACTTTAAAATGTAAGATACAGGAGCATAATCAATTCACTAAGTTGTATGACAGCAGGCTGCTGTGATGTAATTTGCCTTTGTCTTCTTTGAGCTGGATGCTGGTAAAAAAGGTGAGATTTAGATTATTTCTCTTGTCTCTCCAAAATGGAAATATTTTTTCTCTAATAAAGACACAATGCCAGAAGAAATGCCTGTAATGGAGAAGTTTTTGTTAGTAGCTCTTTTTTTTATTATTTTTTTGATTTTTCCCCTTGGAAAATAGATCTTTTGAGAGATCATAATTCACAGCAGGTCACAAAAATTCCACTCTTCATGTGGAAGAGAGCTGTAAATCTGAAAGTAGACTAATCATGAAGCAAGGGTAGAGGGTAGGTAGTTTATCAATGACTGCTACTTGCTGCATTTTCTTCTGAAAGAATAAGGCTCTTGAGAGTTAGAATAAAAAGCATGAGTTGATATTTTCCTTGGAATAAGGTCTTCCCTTGAAAAAAACATAAGTTTATTCAACATGAAAGGAGATTAATTAGAATCTTTGTCCTTGAAGGTGTGACTTTCTGCTGCAGGTAATGTAAGCACTCATGATCAAATTTAACTTCTAAACATTCAGAGAAGAAATCACCACTAATAGTGTATTAACAGAATCACATCTCAAAAAGAGATCTTGACTATAACAAGGATTTCTAAGACTTGTGCTGACAAACTTGCATTACCAGTTGCTTCTAGCAGTCAGGATGTGTCATTCCAAGCAGTAGATTTTACTAATTTTGGGAAATATGCTACCACTTTACTGCCTTTGTATTTTAGAGAAATGGGCTCAGGAGATAGAAATACTGATTCTAGAAATAAAACTAGCAGAAATTATTCAACTGTATATTTTTATTCCAGGTGGGTCCCAAAGGACAAGTTGTAGGAATTGATCATATCAAAGAACTAGTAGATGACTCAATAAATAATGTCAAAAAAGATGATCCCACATTGCTGTCTTCAGGAAGAGTGAAACTGATTGGTGAGCATCAGACTGATATACTTACTAATTAAACTGATATTTTTTCTAGCAGCTGGTTGAAAATGACTGGAATTGGATGTGATTAAAAATCCTAATTTAAGAAGTTAAACCAAAGAAAGAAGAGCCAAATGAAAATTTTAAATCCAAGTTGTCTTTAGGCCTTTGAAATGTATCATCAGCACAGTTTTGAGAACACAACTTCTGATATTCTAAAAGAATATGTAATGTTCTATTAGAGAAGTTTTATAGGGAAGTGTT